>BMAW01121776.1:219134-247136 GCA_019974015.1 Nephila pilipes
ATATACTTTACTAATAACTATCAGCTTGGCCCAATTCTCTATATCCCTTCATTTCCCTTTCAGATCAATTTTATTTATATAATACTACTTATAATTTAATTCACTGCACTTGTCTTCATCTAATTTATATAATCACGTTTCATTTTGGCTGGAAGGAAATTGTAATTTTAGGCAATTCAAGTTATTATAAAGCCCCCGAGGTTAGTGGAGAGAAAATTGCTATTAGCCCAATGTTCCAAGGGTCCGGTTCTTTTAAAATACAATCAGACTCCCAACAAGTTTATTCAGATTTAATAAGCTTTTAATAAATTTAATTTAATCTTACTACTTTAAAACGATTAAATAAGAACGTAAAATAAAGTCATTATGCTTTTCTTAAGATAAAGAAAAACTTAAATTAATATTCAGTCATCCGAAAAGCTCTGTTTGCTTGTGAAGTGAAAGAAAATAATACATTTTTCATACATTTAAAAACACTTATTATACAATATAAATTCCGTATGATAATGCATATAATTAAATTATTTGATCGGCAGACAATATTTTCATAGATACTTTATCTTCCTTATTATAATTTTGCAAAGATACAAATGATTATTATGAAATGTCTAACGTCAAATGTTACTTTAAAAATTGCCACACACGGATGAGTAATGTAAAATAATATAGAAGGATATGAATACAACAGTGTTTAAAAAATAATAATGTAAATTATAATGTCACAAGATCCATAAAAATGATTGATTTGAATCTAGGAAGATGAGAAAGTCTGAAAGTCCATTCATGCTTTGAAATAGTTCTGAAATAGTTCTTTCTTATTTTTGTGTATCACACTTACGGGTACATACAACAATAACTACTAGTGTTCCCAAGTTCTCTTTGAAATCAAGTCTTCCCTCAGCGTGGACAAAACTATCTACTATCCAATCAGACATAGAATTTTTTCTAGCTTGATTTGTCAAAGCATTTGTCAATTACATGTTGAAATTCCATGATGTCTTACATCTGGATAATTCCTGATTTAAAGCTCTACACATGGTTGCTCATTCGAACCTATTTTAGTTCTTACACCTTACATACAAAACACCAAGCTATAAAAGACATCAAACCTTTTCTCTCATGCTAAAACTAATGACTGACACCAGATCCACAAAACTGCTATTCCAATGATTCTTCAACCCTTGAAGAGATGTACGTTAATTAAATTATAATATCTACAAACAGAGTATTCTTTCCAATTTGCTGAAAGGATCTTCAATCAGACTTCAGTCATTGGAGCCGAGATATGTTGAGGAAACCGAGTTTGTGAAACCAAGAAATGCAAAAGTCCATGAAAAATCGTAAGAACTTCTAAAATTTTTTGATTTCCTCACTTTATATGATTAATTATTTCCATAAATTTATTCAAACATTTGTGATTACACTAATGAAAAAGTTTCAATATTACGAACCCTATTTATGCCTAAAGAAATCTATTTCCAGAAATTTCACAACACTCTTCTAACACAATTTTATAGTAGAAATTCCATGAAATTTCTCAACTCTAAATACAAAAGACAATCCAAAATAGTGAGATCAAATTGTACAACCAGGAAATGAAAGAATAATATATTTTTAGTTCATAGCTGTTGTCCGCAAGCATTCTTTGGATTTTGAATTAAGGTTACCATAAAGGTACACAAATACACTTGCCAAACTAGAAAGGATCGTCAATGGAGGACAATATCACATTCGTTACTAAAATATTTGGAATCCAAGATCCAGGTCTTCTTTCATATCATTCAGCGATCAGTCATATTTTCTGACAGTATCACATCGGAAATCACCTCACGCACTTTTAATACCTTCCGGCTGGAGAGATCGGGAGAAAAAAAAAATACAAGCAAACATATAATTCTGCAAGGTCATAAAAGAGACCAAAAGTATTTTCTCTCCTTCATGCACGGTTTTGAAGTTCGTTTTGAATGTATTTTGTCAATTCCTTTCCCCTTTTAAAATTTTAGCATCCTGATAGATAATTAAGGAGAGCTGCGGCGATACAATGGGCATTGACAGGAAGTCTTATGGGTCATTAGGGAATAGGACTTCTTGACACAAGATTTGCCCAAGGCGACGCAACTATTGTGAATGAGCAATCGCCCAGTTTCCCCTTACAGACAAAGACAAATCTTTGTAAAAGAAAAATCTTTTTGTGACCCGTATCTGTGCATAAGTAGATTGTTTTAGGAATAGCTTTACTCAAAAAAAACAAAACACTTGGAGAGTTAACAGTGAAAATGAATTACCCAAAGATTAAATGCAACCGTTGAGATTCGCCTAAGAAACATACAACTCGTCAAGTTCTACAAAAATACGTTTTATTTACAAAATACATGATCGGTAAAAGCAGAGATGTATTCAATCTTTTGAAAATCTGCGTTTTCAACTAACTTACTTTCATGGCGTGACAGATTTGACCAGGGATTGTCAAAAGGGCCTCTAACATTTGTTCCCAAACTATATTGGCAACTTAAGGCCTTATCATGAATAATTAAGAGTTGCAATATTCCAAATTTATATTTAGGCCTATACAATTTATACAATTGTTACTTAAGAAATTTTTATTGGAAATTGTTTTATATATTATAGGAAATTAAGCATGGTATTCACGATTTGATTCTCGTCACTTTTCAAATACACAGCAAAATATTTACTGAAATCTGCTTAATGGTCAATAACTTGGATCACGCGTGATTCTACCCAAATTGAGAGTTAGTTAATGGAATATTTATCTGATTATACGAAAGAAGAAGAATTATTAGTTAAATTCATATACATGATATCCTTGTCTCTCTTAATTTTCGAATGCCGATTGATTTGGGCCTACAAAATGTAACAAAGAATTCTTAGATTTGGTACCAGATAAGCACTTTACATGGTATGTTAGAAAATTTTCTCACTCCTCACTATTTCTTTTTAAAGCTATCATCACAAAAGGTGGCACAGTAGCGAACATCGTTCCAGCTTTGTCCACAATGGACGTCCACCTGAGGACGCCAACGAAAGGTGAACAGGCGAAGTTACGAGCCAGGGTGGAGTCCTGCTTCGCGGCAGCCGCAGAGGCCACAGGATGCGATCTCCAGTTTAAACACGACGAACCTAATTCTTACGATAATCTTATCACCAACAAAACTTTGGGCAAGCTATTCGAGAAACATGCATTAAGATTAGGTTAGTGTTACCATTTGTTCATGTGTTGATCATTTTGCTTAATGTATAGAAAAGTTACACTAATATAATGTTTATGTATACATATAGTACAAAATTGTTTTTTTTAATGGTAATAATACAATATTTTCTGTCTTCATTTAAATAAGTTTGCAGTATTTGATTAAGTTTTTTCATCGTGTTGCGAATCTATTCCCTCCATGTTTGTTGACAACTCATTATACTAACTTCTTTGTGCTATGGTGTATTTATTCATTATATTTTGATATTCATTAGTTTGTGTTCTCCTATCACCACATTTTTGTAATATCATGGAGAAATACAAATTTTGACATATTATACTAAGGGGAAAGAGGAATCCAATAAAATAGTTAACTTCACTATTATCCTAAGCCTGCATTAGCTATTTAAAACAATATGCTATACAGGGTGTGTTCCAAAAAGATCTGTACTGCTGCAAAAATTTATTTTTTTTAAAAAAAAGAATAGGCCTACATGCAAAACTAGTTAGAACAATAAATAAATGGAATACCTAAAAAAGGTTTTTCTACAGTATGTTTCTGATCATAAATGGCGTAAACAGTTATTCAAAATGGTGGATCCCTTAAGGAAAGCTTAATGTATCGAGAGGTTTATAGAAACAAATTCCATTTGGATGCAAAGAAATTATCGAATGAAGAATGGAGAAATATCACCATCTCGTTCAAACATTCGTGAGGTGTTTCATAAATTTATGACAACGGGGAATCATAAAGAAAAATATATGGTCGTCTTAGCACTAATGAAGAATGAGTGGAACGAGTAGGTGAAACATTTTCTAAGAGCCCCACGAAATGAATTCGATATCGTGGATCCACGAGTACTCTGTGTATTGAGGATCTTGCCATATTCAAGAGCTGAATATGACAAAATCGACGCTACACAGAGTGCTTAATAAAGAATTTTAACTTTCAGCCAACGAAGTTCTGATTCTGTAAAGGCTTCAAATTCGATGATTATTCGAATCGTTTCGAATCTGCTGTTGATATGCTGCATCGTGTCCAGACCAAGGAACATTTTCTGAATCAATAATTGTTTTCTGGCGAATCATCGTTTCCTGTTTTCCATGAGTCGCTGAATAATTCCTTCCCACGGCACTGGATTGGCAGGGATGGCTCCAAATCATGGCTGCACTGGTCTCCTGACAATACTGCAGAAGAATTTTTCTTGTAGGGTTGTGTCAAACATGATGTATACTTAACAAAAGTTAACAATCTTTTGGAATTCAAGCAAAAGATCCAAACAGCTGTAGTTATTGTTGATGTTGACATGCAGAAACGTTCTTGGGTTGAATTGGAGTATCATCTTGATATTGCTCGTGCTAGGAAAGGATCTCAACGTGGAACTTCGTTAAGGTAGTAGAAAATAACTTTTTGAGTTACACAATCTATCGTTGTAACTAACTGTAGTTGCGTTGTAGGCCTATTTTTTTTAAACAAATTTTTGAAGCATTTTGGAATACCCTATACATTTTGGATTCTGCACACCTTAAATGAGAGTATGAGTTTTTCATATCGAAGAGTTATCGGTAAAGGATTTCCAAATTTAATTCTGTTTGTCGTGATATATTGATAATTTTAATTTTAAAAAAATGTGGGAATGTAAAAAAAAAGTGTTTGGGATATTTTTGGTATAGCTTGGTTTAAGGTTTTTATAATCCAGTATTTCTCTCCTTACATAAATGAGTTAACGAATTATTTATTTTAATGAATTGTCAATGAATGAGTTACAAATTAAATTCTGTTTGTCATGAGATAGTGGTGTTTTTGAATGAAAAGTTATGTGAAGGTGAAAGCGTTTGAAAATGTTTTTGTTGGTGTAGCACTGTATTAGATTTATAAAATTTAATATTGCACAATTCAAATGAGTGGATGAATTATTCATTTTGGTGAGTTGCTATTCAATGGTTGATAAATAATTTTTGAATATTTTTTTTTTGTTGCTTAAGGAATGAATACTGATCCTGGAGAAGCCAAGGACATTTTATTCGGTTCCACAGACATGGGAAATGTATCACACATTGTGCCGTCCATCCACCCCTTTTATGCCATCCCAACCGATGCCATAAACCACACCAAAATGTTCGCCGAAGCAGCTGCGTCTGAGTGTGCGCAAACGTCCACTCTGAACGCGGGAAAAGCCATGGCCCTGACGGTGCTGGAAGTTTTCAGGTCTCCGGAGGTCTTGGAGAGAATCAAAAGGGACTTTGAAGAAGATCTGGCGGAAGGCATGTAAAAAGTAAAAGTGCAACACAGAAACACATCATATTCCTCAAATGACACCTGGAAAACAATATCTGATTACACTTAACTGATTTCTAAATTCAAAAACTAACACTCTTGTCGAACTATCACACCTCTCAAAATTAAATGTTAATTAATACGTGGATAATTGCTTAAATCGATTTTTGCAAAATGACTAAAATGGACTGTAATACTAAAACAGTTTATTGAAATTCAGTTTGTAGAGGGAAATTTTTACTATTTGTATAAAATAATGTTACAGATAATAAAACATAACAACTGAAATGAACCATACATCTACTATTTCCACATGTTTCACTAAATCAAGGATTTTGAGAATAAAGACATCAATTTGACGAAATAATTGAAGCGGTATCACAACAAGAAGTAGAATTGAGTGCCAGAAGGTGATGAATCCAAAAATAATGAAACAGACAACAAAACAGAATTCTAACTGTGGAATTGCAGTTCTTAAGAATTTATTTAACACATTATAATAACGAAAATACATTTATTAAAAAAAAGCAAACATTTTTATTCGATCAAATATAATTAATAACAGTTTTATGAAAAGTATGAAATATTAATTTACTACAAACAATATTTTGAGAAAGTTAATCAGAATTTCCAACTGGGAGTAAATGTTTATTAATTATTTATTTTCAAAGATATTTTTACATACAAGCTGAAAAATAATGTCTTTTATTGTGAGCCTGGACATAAACCATAACTTTAAATATTTAGTGAAATGAGATAGAAGTTCTAAACATACAACAAAAAATTCTGTTGCATATTTTTCTTTGGATACAATAAATAATAGTTTAAAATGTGTACTAAATTGTTTTGAATGTATATTAATTAATATTGAATTTTAATTTATTCTTTGCCACAAATAATTTATTTTGAAGTTTTGTGTCATTTCTATTGTGGAGTGAGCGAATTCTAGTGATAAAGAAAAGTGTGAGGATTTTACAACTGGATTTAAATAACAGATGTTTATCGAAAAACATAGGTTGAAATTGTAATCAGGATACGAGATCAAGATTCTGTTTGATATATACTGAAATACGTTATATAAACTTTTAAAACTGATTTGTATTTTGAAACGTCACGTGATAATTTCTAAAATACTGTAAATAAATTCAATTCGCTCTAAAGAAGAATATGGTATGAACACTTTTAACAATTATGTTACTTTCTTCCACAGATTTTCTTATTTCATCTATTTAAAATTATGTTAGAAAGTATTCTCAAATGAGTAAATGAGAACAAATATGGAAAGGACATTGTTTTAAAAACTTCAAATAATACGTTTTATAAAATCTGATAGTAAAACATTGTGATATTCTTGGGAAAAGGATGTCTGATAAAATCCACAAATATCTCTGTTGAGAAAGAAATATCTTAAGAAATATATGTTTGTGTTATCACTATAACATATCAGATGTTGCTTCATATTTTGCTAAGTACTTACTTGAACAATGAATTGTTTAATTGATTTTATATTCGATAATTTTTAAGCTATGATGTATATTATTTGGTTTCTAATATTTCTTCTACATATAATATAGCTTTTTCCCCCTCTTTTTTATAATGATGCCTAAATTAGAATAATTCGAGGAGATTCGGAAGTATGAAGACACCAGTGTTTAGACAGCTGCCTAATTGTATGTGCCACACCCTAAATCTTGATTGCCATACCCTTCAATATGAGTAAACATTCCCTCAAACGCATTCAGAAAGCTACAAAAAAGTCTACAGCTTCGTGCAAATTGTATCGGAGCTGGAAACAAATGGAAAAAATAAACTTTTATCAGAAATAAAAAAAATGAAAGAGCAAGTAAAATTGTCAGAAATTCTCTCCAACGTAAAATAACTTAAATTCGATTTTCTGTTATGAAGGATTTTTTTCCTGGTAATTTCAACTTTAAATCTTGTGCGTCATGTGTCTCTCAAAACTTATTCAAAATAATTTCATGAAATTTAGAACATATTTTCTTTGTATATACTCGTATTTCGGTAATTCATTTTAAAAAAAGATGAAATTATGCTTCATATTTCGCAAAATAAATGTTCAGAAATGTAATATGAAATTTTTTTTTAATTTTGATATTAAAATTATTTAATCTTTTGTTTCCCTGCGTGAACTTATAGAAATAACATAAAGGCAAATCTTTAAAAATTATAGTCTGCTTTTCAAAACTGCTACAACTGAAACTTTTCGTGAATGTTTTCATAAGTTTTATCAAACGATAGTAATTTCACTTGAAATATTTTTTAATCACAAAAATTTGAAAATGTTCTCAGGAAGTTTTTCCTTTCTATTTTCAATTCATAAATTAGATGCCATCACTTCGTAAGCTTTTTCAAAGGAACATTTTTAAAAATGAAGGTTTAAAAAAGAAAACACCCAAGCGTCCCCGACCTCGTTCCCATCGCTCATTTTCGAATATTTTGAATAAAAAAAAGCACGAAATCCACTCAGATATGTACAAAAATTATAGAAAAAGTATTTAATTGAAAACTTTTACTTTATCATAAGTTTAAAATTTTATTTTTTGACGAAATAAAAGAACACACTGTGCATAAACAATCAAATTACTAAAGTAGTCAATAAAATAAATATTTATTTTAAGGAGAGTTGTCTTTATTTTTTTACAATTTCACGCGCGGAAATAAATATTACTTCCATTCATGTTATTGCCTTAGATGTTAATTATTTTATTTTTTATACTGAAATCAATGCTTGGACTAACTTGGTAGAATGGATACGACGAAAATTGGTTGCTTTTTTTTTTTTTTTTAGGCTAGTTTAATTTTTTTTTTTTTTTATCTTGGTATACTGTAATTTGGTGAACCATTCTATTCGGAAAGCGTTTTGGAAATACTTTCTTTTTACTTATCTTTGGAATAAATCCGAGATTTTTCCAATTAGAACAGAACCTTATATCTCAAAGAAGAAATTAAAATGCTATTTTAGAACGCAAAGAAACGCAGAGAAATTAAAAATATACTGTTTTAAAATTCAAATGTATTTAAAATCAACAAGGCATACAAAGGTCGAAACAGTGTTTCATATTTTAATGCATAGAGAGAGCAATTTATTTATTATAATTTAAAATCGTAAATTCATCAAATATTTGAGTGTTATAATACAATTTTTTTTGAATTTTTTTACCTGTTATTTTATGCTATTGTAATTTTAAATCATATTTGAAGAATATTGGTAGTAAATTTTGTTTAGGTTTTATTACAGTTAAATTTTTTTTTTTTCAATTTAAAGAAGTTTTAAAGTATACTTATGCTATGCGTAAGTGATAATATCTAGGGATGGAAATTTCTGTTCTTCTAGATAAAGTGTTCCTATGGTTCCTGTTCGGCTTTAAAGAGCTGTTCTTTAACTTGCTTTTAGAGCATTCACATGTTTCCTTTAGATTCTCTGAACAAAACTTTAAATATATTCAGATGAATTTAAGTGCAGAATTGCTACATGTATTCTCATTTAATTATTTTACACATTTGAGGAAAAATCAAGCAAGTAGAATGTTTTTAAAAAGTTATATATGTATATATTTTGCATTAAATTAATCTTATGTAATACTTCAATTTCTAATTTTATCATCAAACAAGAAAAGTAAAGCATCTCTGGTGATATCTCAATATGAGATTTTTTTAATATAATTACTTGTACAAAATAAATAAATAAATTCATAATAAATAAATAAATAGTAACCAAATAAACAAATTGATCATAAATAAATAATAGATCGAGAATAAATAAATAGATTGATAATAAATAAGTTAAAAATAAATTGATAATAAATAAGTTAAAAATAAATTGATAATAAATAAATAAATAAATTGATAATAAACAAGTAAGTTTATAATATACAAATAAATTGATAGTATACAAATAAATTGATAATATACAAATTAATTGATAATATACAAATTAATTGATAATAAATAAATTACTAATAAATCGGTATTAAACAAATAAATTGATAATAAATAAATAAATTAGTAACAAATAAATAAATTGATATTAAAGGAATAAGTAAATAAATGAATCGGTAATAAATAAAAAAATAAATAACTGGCTAGTAATAAATAAATAAATTGATAGTAAATAAATAAATCGGTAATAAACAAGAAAAAAAATAACTAGTTAGTAAAAAATAAATAAACTAATAGTAAATTAATAAATAAGAAAATATTTTATTAATTTCAAAGAATGATTCTATAGTGAACGTAGTTCTTTTAAAGTACAGCGTTAAATGAAAAGAGAATCAGTGTGTATGTGAATGAATAGTAAAAGTAGAACCAAAAGCATTGAGGAGATTCAATGAACATAAAAGGGAAAAAAAGAACTGACAACACCGAACAGTTAAAAAAGAAAGGAAAAATTGAGCGGAGTGAGGAAATGGTTCGAAACAGCAAAGAACACGTTCCTAGAGGAGCACTGAACTGGATGTTCTCCCTCTTTTAGATGAATGTGTTCAATCGAGCGGGATATTTTTTTGGTCCCCTTCCCTAAATATGTCATGAATAATAAAATTATAGACTCGAAGAAAACATAAGTTTTTTCTTTCATATCAACAGCTGTAATTGTTAAAAGCACTGTAATATCTGAACTAACACCACTTTACAAACATGAATATACTGAGTTTACTATTCAAACATTCCACTTTCACGTTGCAATTAAGTAATATTATTTGCGTTAATGGACAGAATACCTAGTGATGTTTACAATAATTTATTGTAATTTATTTAAATGTAATATACGATATTTGAAATAAGATATAAAGTGCTTGTTTAATTTACATTTACTACGAAAATGTAACATATTTTAAGATGTTCGCTGTTCTCTAGAATGTGTATTATAGCTGTTGCGTTGTACGTAGGCACAACGTTGTGATAGAACGCTAAGGAGATCTCTAATGTCCCTTATCATTTGTGTGGAATGAATTGGGCCACGCTTCTTTAAAATTGAAAGACACATTCTTTTCTGTTGGGTGGATATCTGAAATTATTATTTCAATTATTGGCCACTGGTCACCCCAACTCAAAGGGGAATGTCACCTTAAAAATATAACACCTGAGACGAGGGTTTCTTGACGGTCTCAGGAGACGGGACAACGACAAAGGCCAAGTATCGACCTCTAAATTCATGGCCGAGTTCAATTCGAGGGCTCTTTTTTGTCCATGATACTTAGACGGTGTTTTGAAACATTTGAATTTTTTTTAAAGCAATTATTCTTAGTTTAATTCTTTTGATGTTAAATAATTTTGCAACTCACTTAAGATCATCTATGCAGAATAGAGCAAATGGCAAACGAAACGTGAGATTTATTGTGACAACACGTGAAACATATTCAGAATGTTGTTATGACTTAAGAATTAAAATCGTAATAGTTGGTACAGGAGAAGATTGTACGATTTAAGTATTAAAACTTATTTGAAATAGAATTTTTAAGTCATTCATATTAAATTAAATTAAAATATTATTTATCTGTAAAAAAGTTGCCTCTTTTAAATTCTGGAAAACTTAAGATAAGAATTCTTTTCTTGCAAAAATCCAAAATTACGTTACTAAGCTCGCTTCCAGAAGGAAACATATATTCCATTTCCAAAGGCAAGGTATTTTCGGATGTAACAGAACACAGTCTGGGAGCGAAAGTAAAACAAATTTCTAACTCTGATGATTCAATTCCTTAGTAAACAACGTCTCTCAGTGAGGGTTGAGTAAACTTCTCTAAGACACTCCAGTTGACTCAACCGTCATGAAGTAAGAGATAAACGGAGGAAAAAAGCGCATAAATAAGAGTTCCTTAACCTGAAGAACTAAAAAAAGCGATTTGTTTCAGGAATTGATTCATTTTTCTGAATATGTTTGTTATATATATAGATATATATATATATATTTGTAACAAAACAATTATTACTGTTCTATATATGTGCAGAATAAACATATATACAAACTAATAACAAATTACAATATTGCAAAAATAAAATAATCAAATTTAAAAGTAATGTTAATACTAGTAAAAAAATACTATTATTACTAAAATAAAAAAAAAAAAGAATTTAGTAAAATGATATTCAAATTGAATAAAAGCAAGACAAAAAAGTTAATGTTTTAAACTAATTATTAAAGAATGGTAAATGTCTTAAAGTTAAAAAAAAAAATTTATTAATTTGTATAACATTAAAAAAATATACAAGAATTCATAATAAATGTGTATATAATTAAATTATAAGACCAGTATTTTAAAAAATTACAAAAAATATTATAATGGTTATAATATAACTAAAACCACATCAACAATTCTCAAGAAAAAGGAAATCAGGACAATAAAGTAAAAAATGGAGATAAAGTAATTCAAAAACTAATTAATTAAAGAAATAAAAGAAAGAATAAGCAAAGAGGAACCAAAACTAATTTTGCCAAATTAAAATAGTACCATAAATTTGTATTTGAAATTAAAATAAAATATTAGAAAGAAAAATGTACATATTTATGCATTTTTAGAATTCATTATACTCTTAGCGCTTGCAAACATGCGATTTGCTCAAACTAGAAATCCAATATGACGATGTTTTACATTTTATAGCCTACCAAACAACTTGATTTATTGATTTAATGAAATGAAGATAAAATTTTCTAAGACTTTTTCATAATTTTAACCAAAACGGGAAAAAAAAGCTAAGAAAACATAGTTATAAAATACATATATTCCGGAAGAATAAAATTTTCTTAGCCACCAAAGGGGCTTTCATTTTCGGGCAACTTCAAAATGTCATCACCGACCACATTTCAAATGAAGTTTTAAACGCATTGACTGGTTTAATTTAATTTAATTCCTTAGAACCGGTTCACAATAATTTCATTTTGAATTGTAATCACTTCATTGAAGTATTAATTTTAAGGCAATAGATTAATACACACACAACAAAAAATATTTATTTTATTTTAATTTTACGGCAGCAAGAATTACACTTAACTTAAAATATATTCAATTTAATAATGTTCGTATGCTTTAATTTTTCAATACGTGTGAAAAGGATATTTTTATCCACATCAATAATTTATCTCTTAGTTTAATTCTAATATTTAATTGAATAATTCAATTATTTGCAAAAAAAAAAGTGTGCGTCTTTTTGGTGGTTGAATCTGTTTTTAGCAAAACTTTGTACAGAATAATTTGTGAAGTGTACGATAGTGTACATTAATTTCGAATTTCATGAATCCCTACTTTGAAAGCGATATGAAACCATTTATTTTTATATTTGTATTAGATCAACTTTCTAATATTTAAATTAAAAAATCTAAAACCTGAAATTCGTAAAATATGTTTGATATTTCACGTCGCCATCTATCGGCTAAAATTGAGAACTAAAATCTTACAGTATTACAGAATAACTCGATCCTCTGCTTAGATATACGAAGCAATTTTGGAGTAAAACAACAAAATAAATACTTTCGAATTCAGATCGGACAATTTGGTTTATTGTTCAGGTATTTCACCTTGTAAATTATGATAGGAAGGCGGAGGGTTACGTGTCTCTATGTCCCGCATATCTTTTGTCATAAATATTACTAATAATTCTGTTATTAACTATTTTTAAATTAACAGCTAAAAAACCCTGTTTCATTAGAATTTAAATTTGTTTTAATTCCATTTTCTTAAAATATGTGATGGGTATATTAAAGGAAAAATTTGTTTTAATATCTGCGTCGAAATTAATTTGAAAAACTGTATGATAAATATTATATCTAAATAACTTAAATTATTGTTGTATATAAATTTATGATAAAAAAATGTAAATAAATAATACCTAGACTATAATAAGCAGCATCACCCCTTTGAGATATACGTTTAATCTGATTATAATTATTTCCATTATAACTAATATAATTTTGTTTTAAAACAAGATTAGCAAAAAATTTATATTTCTCATTATATGCAGAATTATTAATTTTTAATTCCTTATAGTAAACCAATATAACCTTAATTAAGTCACCTAAGACTATAGAATTAAACATATGTTCAATGTATAGCTATAAAAAGAGTAAATGTCTTTTTTTTATACAGTTAATATTTTCATGATTATTTTTGATATTAACATTCTTTATCAAAACTGTCTATAGTATTTTGTAAAATCTTTTATAAGATTTTTCCAATTATAATAATGTAAGCATTTGAACCATTTGTCATAGTTCTAAAGTTAATAGGAACTTTGAGAAATTTAAAAGTTCGATAGATGCGAGGAAATTTTATCAAAAACAAAGTAAAACCTATTTTTTAGGCAAAGCTTTAATTCTATTTTACTCCTATAACTCTATTATTAACAATAATAATAGCATTGTTATTAATTTAATGCTTATACGTCAAATCAACATAAAATGTCTTACAAATTATCGTATAATGCAGTAGTATCTCATCAATATAATGTATAATGAATTTCTCTTGTAACGTTTTAGAAGAACTTTTTAAATCTCTAGTCTTAGTGCCTAATTTATCTTAAATATCTCTGATATTTCAATTCTTCATCAATATAAAATTTATATTCCTTTAAAGATGTAATAAGTATATTACATTTATTTGCTGATTTTGTTAAAATTATCAATATCTTCATTGATTTTTCTTTAATATAATTATTGTTATTGGAAACAATAATTTTGAAACCTGTATCTTTATCCATAATTTTTCTAAGATTTTATCCTTAACATTATTTGGATTACCTGTAATCACGCATTTTGTTATTCTTCATTAACAAAATTTTTATATTCTCCCACACAGTTATATTCATTAAAAATTCTATAAATCTTTACATTTATTATAGTTACATATCAGACATCCCATATTATTATTAAATTTAAAAGGTTTTCAACATTAATAATATGAATGGGAACTAAGTTTTTATGCTTATTAATAATATTCTCAAAGTTTGTTTCATAAAAATATTTAGACATGAATCTAATACAACTACATTCTACATTTTGATTGTCATTATTACAAGTATAAATTTTATACTAAAACTGAAAAATTACATATATCTTTAACAATATGAAGCCAAGTATTATCTTTATTTTATTTACTTTAGTTATAAAACCCTTAGAATTTTATTTTCTCTCTTCGTCATATCAAAAAGAAAGAAAGTATTCAACACTTTTAATGTTTAAGTATTTTTCAAATTTATTGTTATATATATAGTCTAATGCCTGTTACAACAGTAAACATATTCTTTATTTTTGTATTTTCAAAAAAATTTTAAGGTTTTTAAAATATTTCAAACTTTTCTAACTTCTTGGTACTTTATTTATTTTCCTATTCTGATACATACACACACGCAATCACACACACGCAATCACACACACACAATCACCCACACTATCACATGCACACACATAGTATGAGTATATACAGAAAGAGAGAGAGAATTAGAAACTGCTCATTTAAGGGAACACATCGCAACTTTAAATATTTATAAAAAGCTCTTATTAACCATATCTGAGCACACATAAAATAAGAATTTAAGAAAAAACTTCATTTTCAAACAGACAACGATTTAAAATTATTGCTTTTTTTTTTCCAAAACATCTCAATATTTTGTAAAATTCCTATTACTCCTACAAAAATTTTAAAACTTTTTTTTTTTTTAAAAAAAGTATTCCTCAATTTCTTACAAGTATTTCTCACAATCCTGTACATACGGTTCGTAGTGTGCTAATGTCATTAATAATTTTGCAAATTTGCTTTCCATCAGACACTACGAAAAAAGTAAGAAAAAAACCCAGCTATATCTAATTTTTCTGATTTTTTTTTATAAAAATAAATATTTTTTCAAATCCATTATTATTGCAAAGAATTATCAAACATATTACAAAAAACAACCAGAAAAATTTTCAAATCCTTATATCGATTACAAAAAAAAAAAAAAAAAAAAAAAAAAAAAAACCCAAAAAATTTAAAAACATAAAAACATTAAAAAAAAAAAAAAAAAAAAAAAAAAAAAAGCCTCCGTATGTTAAGAACGTGGCAATCATGAAAAAGTAAAAAAAGACTGAGAAAAAGCTTTTTCAAGTTCTCTGAAGGTGAATGCAACGTTTAACTCACCGTGAAAGAAAATTGAAATAACTCTCTAAATAATATAGCAAGAGCTATTACATTTTGTACATATATTTAGAAAGGGTATACAAAATCAAAATTATGTAATAAATGGTTTTTCGATATTTGGTTCTTTTTTTTGGGTATCGTGACCACCTAATAATAAATATGTAACCAAAATGGTACATAGAAAAAATTGAATATAATAAATATAAATTTGCATTTTTATAATATTAAAATAAAACAATATTTCAAAACTACTTTCGTAAATGAATTTTACCGTAATTGAACTAATATAAAGATTTCAGGAACACTAAGCGACAAATTGTAACTTTTTTCTACCACAAAGATTACTTTAGCTGTTTTTTGTTGAACTGAATATGCTAAATACGAAAGTGACAATTATAAATGTATAACACCCTTCACTTTCTTTGTGATAGTAGCCAATTAGTGTTTTTCCGAAAAAGAAACCTTAAAGTAATGACGTTAAAGATGTTTTTATGTAAAATTTTGTCATGAAATGCGGTGAGATTTAAGCAAAATTCATAAATGTATTACAATGTGTAATGACACTGAACAAATATTATCTGAATTTCGAATTTCATTTCAAGAATTTTTTTTTGATTGTATATTTTTGTTGTAGTTTGTAGTCATGCACTTTTAGAATTTGACACAGATTGCATTAAAGATTACCTTCCATTATTCTCAACTCTCTCTCTCTTTCTCTGTATATATATATATATATATATATATATATATATATATATATATATATATATATATATATATATAGTCTTCCTTTGTAATCATGTATTACATATCATTCTGTGCCATTTACTTTTTAATACATGGAATTTTGAATTTGGATGAAACATTTTGAATAAACCTGCATTTAACCTTTCCTTGAAAGTTTTCCCTTTCAAAAGTTTTCTAATCTTTGGACCAACGAATATTCTATCTTTTAGCTTTAGTATCGCTAACATTTGGAAAATGGCTCTTGACATATGCAAAAACTTCTCTGTTTTTGACCAAAATCTTTTCTATATTTTTAAACAGACCCAACTTTATAAGTAATGGAGCAAGAAATACCCGCTATAAATCTATCAGAGGTATTCACCATTAGGAGGACAGTTTTCAACAATATAATGTTTATACGTTACTCTATTGTCCAGTAAATATAAGAAATAAAAATGTTTCGTAAATCCACTCTGAAGTGGTAACATCAAGCCTATGATTTACGAATCTCCGTAGAATTTCCAGTTGTAATTGGTATTTTGTATTTTCGTTACTAATACAAGCATACTCCCATGTATTTCTTTCATTTTTACTGAATCAACCACTGCTATTGCTGGCTTAGTATTTCCATTGTGTCGCAATACTGCCTTAAAGCTTGTGTTAGAAGAGTACATGATTAGCCTCCATTCCTCAGGAGAGATAATTATATTTGAAACCAAGTGCAGCCATTAAACTATTAATATTTATGCACATATACATGGAATTTTGCATGGAAAATGTTAAAGTTTCTGGATCGAAATACTAGCATATGTCGTCCTTATCAATTGATATCAAATATGAAGTACAAGACCTGTTATCAATGAAGCTCGAATAAAGTAAAACGATAACCATTGACACTTATTCTGGAGAAATAATAATCGTAGCGGTCACAGCACAGTTTTTGCACATTTTACGCAAATCAGTGTGAACATAATTCAACTTTTAATTACTCATTCCCACTGAGGAATGTCCCAGCAGCTGACTAGTCATGATCGCGAGCAACTGGTCGATGATATTTCTGTAGAATTTAGAGTTCTCGATCCTGATTTTCATATTTAATAACTCCGGCGTATAGCAGGGCTGATGAAAGTTAAATTTGCTGAAGATCAAATGCCTCAAGTAGGCATGGTGCGGTCATCTTATATGTCTTTGGTGATTATTTAGGTAGCAAAATAAATTATAAACTCTAAACTTTTTATGTAATTTTATGTGGAAGTTATGTTAGGAGTAATTCTTAAAGTTTTTGTCAATTAACAGTAAATATTAAAGACTTATGTGGATGTGCTGCAATATTAAAATTATTTTTCATAAAAGAAAAAGAGTGGCTTATTTATTACTTAAAATGTTTACTTCCTTAGGACGAAGAAAGCCTCGTTATTTGACCTGGAATTAAAATTACGGATTTATTGTCTACGTTTAAGGAACTCTTAAGGCGGGTAAAATATTTACATGAAAACATTCAATAAACAAAACTGAATGAACAAGTAGTTAAATATATTTTATTTCTTTTATTTTTTTCCATTAAAAGAGTCTTAAAGTCCTTCATCCATGTCCTTCTTGAATTGCTTCTTGGCTTCCTCCAGAATCTCCGGGAATTTCAGCAGGGTGAGGGCCGTCATGGCCAGGGCCTTCGCCGCCGACAGAGTGGGGCCCTGGGCCCGCACGTTACCTGAGGCCTCGGTGAACTCTTTGGTGTGGTTCAGGAACTCAGTGTTAATGCCGTAGCAAGGGTGAATGGAAGGGACTACATGAGACACATTTCCCATATCGGTTGAGGCTGATGGAATGTCCTGTCCCGAAAAGTCGGTAGGATGTATACCTGTACGAAAATACATTGTAACAGCCAAGTTCCTTATTACTAGTTGGTGGGTTGTCATACGGTTGAATTTATAAAATAAATACTGTCATAAATAAGTAATCAACAAATAATGAACAATATACTCCAGGCAATTTTAATGTAAAAAAGGAAGTTAAATCATTAACATTTATTAGTTAAGTCCAAAACTAAGTAAAACAGATCAATCGAATTACTTTACTTTAGAAACCACAAAATTATTATCACACATTTTATGAATAAATAATTGTAATCCTGCTACTCTAAGCAAACATATGATTAATTATATCGCGATTTCTGGGAATAATAAAATGTTGGAAGCAAAGATAGACTGTGACGTAATGTGCTCCAAAGCTAGGCGTAGTCGAGAGTAATCTTCCCTTGCGAAGGAAAAAAAAAGACGAAAACGCCGTTTGAAACTTGTGTAATTGAAAGCTTGTATAAAATTCACTGGTTAATATTTCTTTCTCATTCGTTTTTAGAAAGAGGGCCAAATATTCTCTGCGCATATCATATGATTACCGTGTCGTTTGGAGATACAGATTTTGAAGGAGGGATTTAAAAATGAAGTATCATAAGGGCGTGCTTTTCAGAGTTATTTTCAAAAAATCGCCAAAAATTGACTAATAATTTTTATTACCCTCAATAAAGTCAGCATTCTTGAAGATATTTTGGCATTTTTTTTTTAATGAATGAATCATGCCACAAACTTCATTACTCAGCATTATAATATCTGGAGTTGTCGATTTTAAGAATTTTCTATTTCTAAGTTACCTTAAAGTGTTATTAAAGTAAATTCCTTACAAATCTCAGTCCGAAAAGAATTAAAACGTTGTTAAGATATAGAAAATTGATGACAAGTAATTTAAGCTTTGGAAGAAGAATTAAGAATTTTAATTTATTGGGAATTTTATAACTTAAAATATATGCACTGCCGGGTATTTCTTCAAAGGATTAACAGTTTCCTTAGAAGTATGATTGCACTACTGAAAATTATCAGCTGTTGAAAAAGTAGTTTAAGATGAAATAAAATTTATAATTACATAGATTTTTAGTGAGAAGTTACAATGAAATTAAATTTTTTTTTGATTCCTATACTTTTAGAAACATCCAATAAAAAAGTAATTTCGCCCATTAACAACAATATATGAAAATAAATAGTCTGATTGAATATAGAAGTAGATGTTATTTATACATGGGCGAATATCAACAAACATGTAAGTACGCATTTCCAATCCCAAGCTCATTTTCATCGAGAAACCTAAGCTAGGTAAAGTCCCGTATATTTCTACTTATTATTAAAGTGACCTAGCACCACAAAAGCAATTTTTAGTACGAAATATTTGTAAATTTTTTTTTATTCATTCTATTGTATTAGATATAAAATATGCATTTCGAAATACAAAATTTCATTTTTAAGCAAACAATGATTTAAAATTTTAATCTCTTTCAGAATATTTCAATACTTAAAAAATTCTTACTACTTTCAACAAATTTTAATTTTTTTAAGCAGTTTCTTATAGGTGTTTCTCCCCATTCTGTGTATGGTGTAGTTGTGCTAGTTTATTTATAGTTTTGCTTTTTTTTTCCTCTATCAAGCACTCCGAAGAACATTAAAATAACTGTTATATCAAATCTTACGTTTTTTTTTTTAAGAAATATTGTTCATTTACATACTTATTCTATACATGATATTATCAAACATATTACGCAAAGTAACCAAAACAAATAAATAAGTAAACGAATTAAAATAAATAAATCTCCTTATATTGATTACAAAAAAAATTAATTAAATTTTATTTAAGTGCATAAGTATAAAATATTTTAAAAATACATGACCGTAATGAAAAATAAAAAGTTAAGAAAAACAGTTTAAAGATTTGAAGGCTAAAGAAATGATCACTCGGTTAAAGAAAAATTAAATAAGTCACTAAATAAAGTAACTTGAGCTTTACTAAGAAATATTGTACTTACTCTTATACTTAGAAATTATATTTGTTGTACCTTTCTACACTAGAGGGCGACACGAAATAGAACACTATACTGTTATGCAATTCATTGCGGGGGTTAACTTCGTGTTATCAAATACAGAGAAAAGGTTCACGTTGATTGGGCGCACGATGGAATTTGTTAAATATGCTTCAAACTCCCGTAGTCTAAAATTTTTTTTGTAATTATTTTTGTCTATATACCTCACATTATAATTTTATAAAATATTTTTTCTCAAAATTTAGCTAGAGCTATGAAATATTGCACACATATTTAAAAAAGTAACATAATTAAAAGAAAATTGTAATCCCCTCCCAATATTTTGATTATTTTTAGGTACTGCGTCTTCTTAATGCGACATAAATAAATCAACAATTATTTTAAGTGTTTAACTTGAAATATATACTTGAATAAAATGGTAACACTTTTTTCCCCCTGAAATGTTACGTTACGTCTAAAAAACTTTGCCTTAAATTTTTTTTGTCAAGGAACTAGTATTCAAATTATCTTATTAATCAATCCCTGGGTTATAATCCTGATGTGTCCTTCGACCAGGATTGAAAGTCTAATGCCTTTCAGAATAAAATGACCTTTTCGGGAGACTGAGCATACTTCTGTAGTGAAAATAATTATAGAATTTCTTTTTATAGTTTCTCACGTACCCTGGAGTTTACTTCTCGTATAGAATTTGAAAGTCCCATTCTTAAATTTTATGATCAGTTGCGATAAAATTTGAGCAAAAATTAAATAAATATTATAGCCTACAGTTCGTTATATTGCTTAAATTGTATTATTTTTAAAGAAACGCAAATAAACTCTCATTTTGTAACAATTTCGAAGTTTTTAAGTTTAGCTCAAACTTTTTCTTCTTTATCTTTTATATCTTAACCGCGGTTGCCGTGGTCGCAGACTCGCGTCCGGCGGTTTTCGTCGGGTCACGAGTTCGAGCCCTGACGCTATTAAAGACCCACCGTGTAGCTGAGGCTGATGCATGTTAAATGTGTCGTAGCTCGATGTCCCCCGAGGCGTGATGTGGAAGTAAGGAGAGGGGGGTGCCAGCTCGGGTGTCAAACTCGTGACTTGAGTGAGGTTCAAAATGACGAGGTCCGTCGCCAATAGTCCTCATGTTGCTTCTCAGTGAGTAGTTATTACAAACAATAAAATTTCAATATCTTGGCGAGGTTTGGAACTAAACGCCAAACAATTTCGACATTTCGATTGATTAGTTCATTTACAAACATCGCACTTGGAAGCAACACGAGGGTTATTGAGGACGGACTTTGTCAAAGGACCAGACGACTTTTGAGTGGATACAATTATCTCCAAATTTCCACGCAATGCCTGTCGGAGGATTTAGAGCCTTGACGAATTCAATGTGCATCAGCTCCGTTACACGGCGGGTCTTCAGTGGTATCAGGACACATATCAACGACTCGACGGAAGCAACAGTGGTCGTGGGATCTCGACCATGACTACTCGGTTACCACGGATACGAAATGAATTTATATCAAAAGCACGTGGAGGTAACCCTCTCAAGTATTGAACCGAACTGAAGAGGTTTTGCTACCGTGAATGGATAAGAATTACTGCTTTCAGTATGGTATGGCCGTTGGTTCGACGTACCCAAGTACTAAAATAGTTTTGATATTTTTAAAATTATTCAATACTTGAATTTTTTAAAAATCTTCGAATGATATTATACTCGTATCTGTGGCAATCCATACGTGCTCTCAATTCTCTGAAAGCATTGAAATATTTCGTATTCTTGATGTTACTCATAATCGTTATTATTTCCTTTTCTGGTCACATTGGCCCAGTAGTCATGGTCGCAGAGAAGCGGCCTGCGTTGTTTTCGTCGAGTCGTGGATTCTATCCTTGATGACAATAAACACCCGCCGTATAGCGGGAATGATTCGAGTTAAATCTTGTAAGGGCCGCAAGCTCTCCCACTGGCGTGGTGTGGAAGTGTGAAGAGGAAGGTGCAGCTCAGGAATCACCCTCGTCACTTGATCGAGGTTCAAAATTAAGAGGTTCGTTGCCAATAGCCCTCATGTTGTTTTTAAGCACGACGTTAACAAAACAATCAATATCAATAATATTTTTGTATTTCATGCCAAATAATAAAAATTAGATATCAGCGAGCGCTGTTTGACGTAACTGGCTGTTATAAAGATAAAAATTGTTCGGTATTACTGACAAAGCGTAACACATATATGTATGAATACCAGGATCGATTTAAATAGTAATTAATACAGTATTAAAGAAAACTGTTTTCATTCAGGTAAATTCAAAATATTATATTAATATTGGAGAATTTTTCTGTCAGAAATAATATGTTCCGTTTTTGGATTCTGATTTTCAGTTCCAGTTGAAGGTAGCTTTGACTTAAGTAGATGGAAGGAAATGAAGATAAAAGGTTTTTTCATTCCCTTTGTGTTAATTGCTGTAATGTTACAGTACCCACCTAATTTCAGAGCGTAAGTGTCGTATATCTTCCCCATAACCTTGTTGGTGACCAGACTCTCGTAGCAGAACTTCTCATCGCTTTCGATGTTGACGGAACATCTGGCGGCTGCGGCTCCGCTCTTCACGCACTCCTTGATGCGGGCAGTGAGGTCCCTCAATTCGACCTTGGTGGCAGACCTCACGCATATCTGCAACTCAGCCTCGGCGGGAATCACGTTGGGCACCATTCCTCCTTTCGTGATGATGACTAGAAAAGAAGATCGTTGCAGATTATTTGCGTGAAGGTTTGTGGTGCAAGAAATCCCCCCCCCATCAAAACAAACAATTTTATTTAAAACAAACATAGCAAATTAGAAAAGGTTATTGATACATTATTAGGCTTTATCTGCTTTCCGCGACCTATTCCTTTGGATTCTTTCATGCGTCTAAGCTCATCGCGCTCATCCCTTTGACGTTGATGTTTCAATTGTATCAGAATTCTTCGATCCCTTCAGCCCAAACCACAATTTATCGTAATGTTACTTGGTAGGGATAGTATCAAAACTTGCTGTAACGTTTTCCCTGAGTGATTGTTATACTATTGGTGGAACGTGAGGAATGGCGTTGTCTCATTGGTTATTCGTGAAGGAGATGAAAAGGGAATACAGTTCTCGCTTGGCTGTATTAAGAGTGTTGATGTCCTGCTCTGAGAAGCAGATTTCCTATTCTTTGCTTGTAGTGTGTGTGGAGGAGGTCCTTTTACTGCTTCTAGATGTCCATATGGAGAATTTAGAAGATACATAGAAGGTAGGTAGAGCATATCCGGCATGGGATTTCGAAAGGAAATATATTGGGAAATGAATTTAAATTTAAAGAAAATATTAGATAAATAATGCGTCTCATACGTCACCTGTAGTCAAAATTGCCGCCAAATCTGATTTTTTCAAACAAGAATATGCCTGTACATTGAAGTTTTTCCTAAATTATGGTTAGTTTCCGCATTTATTTAAAATTTGTTTCAGAATAATATTGATAAATTAACTCTTTTTGTTTATTTTGTGTAAAAATTTCATTATCTTGTTTTCATCTAAGGAAGGCTTATTTTCCCTTGTATGGGTTGAGCTACAAGATCGGTCTTCCGAATAGCATTCATTTATATTTGAAAGAAAAGGTTTTCAAAGAAATTCTTTAAGTTAGAGATGAATATTGTAGAGTATTTAACAAGTGAGCTGACCAACAAATGATCCTGAACAGTTTGAACAAGTAAGTAAAAAACAATAATTCAGTAGCTGGTAGCTTTGGGTATTCCGAAAGAAATTTCAGCGTACGAAAGCATTTTGCACAATAGTAATGAGATCGAGGATATAACAGGCAGGAAAAAACTTTTAACCATGAAAAGTTTTCATTTTGACAAAAGAAAAATTCGTATATTGAATCCAAAGGGAAATAACTTGATAGTACTAAATAATCCTAAATTACTAACTAATTCACAATGTAATACTTAACTAATCAAAGCTACAAAGTGCATTAAAAACATTTTAGGATCGACCGGCTACAGATTTTATAACCCAGATGATATTCTTACATTTGATACTAAGCTTCTACATAGTCTCCTCACAATTCTAAAAAACACTCCGAAAGAGTGTACAATATCGTAAACGTCTTCTGGAACGCCTCCACTCAATCATATGGCATTGGATGAAGAATACTGTCTGCCTTCTTACCAAAATATGCACTGCACATGGATGGACTTGAAATGCAGCGTATTGTTGCGAAAGAAGCACCCATTTCCACTGTCCATAAAATCCGGCCTGACACGCCGGATTCTTTTCAAAATCCGATCTATTTCGAATCCAATCTGAGCCTAAATTTGTTCCACAAGCTCAAAAGTTTCTTTATTTCAACAAGAATGTGAACGACCTGATCTTCCACTGTCTTCGGCCGATTCTCTTCCAATTTTAAACCTGTGAAACCACTTAAATGCTAGATATCACTATATGTGGAATAAACATCAGCACTGTACATAGATTTAAAAATTTTTTTGTAGACGATTTTCAGGATTGAAATAAAATTTAGTTTTCGTTCATTGAAACATTTTTTTCGGTGACAATGACGTACACACAAGCTTTTCGAAAGGAAACTTATCATAAACGAATGCAGCCGCTCGTAGTTTGGAAGTTATTGCAACATCATCCCGTCTGTTTTGTAAAAGGGTGCCTTGGGACTTTTTGAATATACTGTGAAATCCAAGAACTAAAGAAATATACACTAATTTGTGATTAAATACTTAATGATTATTAAAAATTAAAACAAAAAGAATTAATAAAGCAATACCTTTTCAAAAAGAAAAGCATGAACCAAAAGAAACCCGCAAGATTAAAGGATCAAGCTCCCAACGAAGCTGAAGGCGGGTATTTTTTGTTACAAAATTTTATTGTGAATAGACACGTGCTTACCTTGAATCCTGTTGGAGGGTTTGATGTGTTGCCTGAGGAGGGCGATGTTCTGGTAGGCTGCAATGGCGGAGTCCAGTGCGTTGCGTCCTTCCCATGGAAAAGCAGCTGCGTGTGCTTCCTTGCCTTTAAAGTTCGCTGTCACCTATAATGATGTTTGCAGTGAAAATAAAACAGTACGGGGCATCATTAACACATCAATCAATAACTCCCGAGACTAACCCAGAGATGGCGCTCGTAGTAAACCAGTAACCAGGTCTTTCTAGAGTACTAACCGTTGCTTGAAACGTGTCAAAATTTTAAGTCGATCGGACCAGAAACAGCTGAGTTATCGAGGTTGGAGTAAAGTTGTTTTGTAGTTTGTTTAAAAAATGGAAAAAACCGAGTTTCGTGTTCTGATAAAACATTGTTTTTTAATGGGTAAAAACACCGTGCAAGCGAAACAATGGATTGAAAAATGTCACCCGGACTCTTGTCCATCAAAAACAACGATTTGTCGGTGGTTTGCCGAGTTTAAACGTGGTCGTACCGACACAAATGACGCGGAACGCTCGGGTAGACCTGTGGAAGCCGTTACACCGGAAAATGTGAGTGAAGTGACAAAAATTATAATGAAAGATCGTAAAGTGAAGCTCCGTGAGATTGCTGAGATGACACAGATATCATATGGAAGTGTATTTACTATCCTTCATGAAAAATTGAGCATGAAAAAGGTTTTTTCCAAGTGGGTGCCGCGATTGCTTTCGATGGAACAAAAACAGCAACGAGTCGATGATTCAGAAAGCTGTTTATCGCTATTTACTCGCAACAAAAAAGATTTCTTGCGAAAAAAAAAAAAAAAAAAAGAAAAAAAAAAAAAATTGGGGGGGGGGGAAAAAAAAAAAAATTTGGAAAAGCATTGGAACGATTGTATCACCCTAAAAGGTGATTAACAAAAGGTGTTATGTTGATGAATAAAAAAAAATTTTGCAAAAAAAATGTTGTTTTCAATGTTAGTCTCGGGAGTTATTGATTGACTAGCTGATACCCGCCCGCTTCGCTGGGCAGACGATAATATTATATTTTGGAACCTATACATAAAATATCAAGAAAATTAGAGCATTGAAACGACCTTTGTGTTCTCCAGATGGTTTTTTTTATCGGCATTAATTATAACATTGAACTCCTTTTGGTCTTTAGGAACTGAATCAACTGCAGCTTTGAAATCGTGAGTATACCTGTTATGTTCATGTAGCCCCTTTTGTAATTGGCTAATTCTGGTTTAACACCTAGGAAAATACCACAATGAATGTGTTTTTCACGTCCATCATCACATAGAAAGTAAAGCTGAAGAAAAGAAGGCTGTTGAGGAGGCTCAGCCAATAGGCTACCTATCCTGTGGTATACCTGCCCGTGGACTTTAAATGTTGGCATAAAATTTCCCTCCTTCAATTCTTTTGCTCCGAATGACGTCATCTGAAAAAATCCATTATACTTACGAATTGTAGAAAGAAAATGTTCTGAAAGCTGATCCTTATGGCTAAGAAGATCATGCAAAGGTTCAGGGTAGGATCTAATAGCAGGAAGCTGGACTTGACCACCACTGCAGCACATTCCTGGAGGTTCTTCTATCCATTTTAAAGCACGGAACCTCGAACAGGGCAAACGTTTTCTGATACTGACAATTTTATCATTTGAATAGTCAATATATATTTCATATTTAAAACCAGACACATTTTTGGAAGTCCATGGCGCTAATTTAACTTTTGATCTTTTTTCATTGTATTTAATTACAGCTGCCTCTTAATTACAGCTGCTCTAAGTACTCCAGGATGGCTTTTAGTATATTTTGAATCAGCTTCTCTATGTTCTTCAGGAGGACTTTGAGTATATTTTGTAGCAGCTTGTCTTACTTGTTTATATCTAATTGAATTTGTGAATCTTTTTCTTCTTTTTTACCTTTATTTAGTTGAAGAGATATTACATCTATTATAATTGATTCACTTGAACTTGAAAAATCAATGTTAGATATTGATTGAGTCTTACTAACACAGACACATTTTCTTGAGGTTGAAACACTAAAGATGACTTATTTTCTTCATTTTGTTTCACATTATCATAACCATGATTAACTTTACTTCTATTTGTTAATCCAACTCTTTAAATATAAACATCAAAATGACCACTATTACAGTTTCCCGTAAAACGTAATCTTTCCCCCCCTAAATTGTTTCCCCGGAACAGAAGCTATAAGGCAGCCATTTTGATACACTTCGAACTGATAGGAAAATAGCTCTGCCGCCGCCATAATTTTTGCAAATAGATCCATATGTGTTTGGTTTACACATTTCGGTAAAATATAAATCGTTAGTATTATAAGAGGCACCAGATAGCATTGGAATGCAGCATTTAAACCGATCCCAGTTGTTAAACACGTGAGAAACAATATTTCTCATTTTATACGCCATCGATATGTCACCAAACACCAGCAAAGATAGAGATGAAAATAAACATGCTCCGTTGCCAAGAATTTTAAAAACTTTGAAAGGAGTAGGTATTCCATCTATCCAAATATATTCAACATCCATTATTAAAAATTATAACTGAAAAGTAAATATGAAAAATCAATTTGTATTAACCTACAATGAAATACTTCTATAGTTAAAAAATATAACCAAAATTAATTTTTAAATATCAAATTATTTAAAAATTCAACAAAAAATACTAACAAAAAAATAAAGTATAGTAAAATTTTTTAGCAAAAAGTCACCCGTATTACGTTATTCTTTTTGCAAAGGGGTAACTCTATTGCGCTAGCAGCATATCTGGAACTGCAATTGAATAAGAGAGAATAGCTCTTAAAAAATCATAGCATTAAAAATAATTCTGTATTCTGAAAACGATAAAATATCCAGCCATTTTAAAAA
>BMAW01121781.1:0-11099 GCA_019974015.1 Nephila pilipes
TTGTGTACTTCTGTCAATCGGCTGGTGATCGCTTTGAGGGGTTCTTCTAGAACCCCAACGACGTTGTTTTAGGGTTGTGTGCAGTTAGGTGGGTGAACCGACGGATCCACACCCGAAGCTGTAATACTATACTCATGCCACCTCTGGGGTAAGTCGTGCCTGGCAATAGTCAGATGACCGGCGCTGCCTCCCTGTTGACTCCTATGGTGGTGGAGGCGCACTGGAGTGAACCCTAAAATCTATGGATCCAAAATCTTGTGCCCCGATGGAGGCCTTATTCCATCAACCACATCTACCTCCATGGAGGTAGCAACAAATGTTCTATCAAATAATAATTTACGTTTTTTTGTTATTAAAGAAAATGAAACCTTTACCACCATATCGCCCTTTGATTCAAAAGGGATCCAAGGTATGGTAGGAACGGATGAAGATGTAAAAAACTGCGTTCTGGATTCTGATTGAGGTCAATACTGCCAAACAAGCAGAGCTTGTTTTGGCCATGAAGACATTAGGACCATACCCTGTTCCACCTCACCACATAACAACCTCAATTCTCACGTGGCGTCGTTTCTTCTGGGACTTGCTAATGTGTCGGAAGAGGAGATCTTAGAAAATTTGCAAGCCAATTAGTTTGTGGTGTTCGGAGGATAACGATTAGGCGAGATGGTAAGGTGCTTAATACTAAGCACCCTAATCTTGACCTTTCGACTCCTACCCTGCCACAGACTATTCAGGCCGCATATCTGAGACTCCGTCCGACCATACATTCCGAACCTCAAGGTGCTTTAATGTCAGCGTTTTGGACATTCTAAGATTGCATGCAGGGACAATTGACGTGCGCTCGCTGCACAGCAACAGGACACGAAAGTGCTTCTGTACCGCTGCAGAGAAGTGAATCTGTCAGGGGTGTTCACCTGTATCTCGCTCTTGCCCTAAATGGGCAGGAGGGAGAGAATTGCACTGTCAAGACGCTGCAATAACTCCATACCCTGAGGCTCGACGTGTACTTTCCGTACCTGTACAGGGAAAAGTTATTCTACCGTTACGCAGATACTAAAATGTCAAATCCACACAATTTCCAGAACCAATGCCTACGATACAACATCACTAGATCTCCATCACATCTAACAAAAAAAAAAATTAATATAAAAAGAACCCCCCCTCTGCGAAGGCGCAGCAGACCAACCTTTGCTGGTCCCAAGCTTGCAGAGACTAAAATTGAAAAAAATTCTGCGAAGAACGGCTTCCTCAAAAAAGTAGAGTCTTCGACTCTACTGAAGGTGATATGTGGATCTCCCCACATCACGCGAAGATTATGATACTGGGGCTCTAGAACCCGGACCCTCTACTTCAAGTGCGAACATTTAATGGCTTTGTTTCCTGGAACTGCGTGTTTACGACCCAGCTAGAGGATCTCAAATCCATACTATCAACGCACCAACTGTCATGTTGCTCTTCAGAAACCTTTCTGAAGATAATATGACAACCGCGTGCGTGGATATCATTGTGTCGACGAGATGTTGATGTCGCTCACCTTCTTCTGGAGGTGTTGCATTCTGGCATCCCAGAACTTTCCTCATAACGTCGTTTTACGCCACATCGTTGCAGGCTGTGTGCCGAATTCACACTCGCCATTAATCACAGTCTGCTGCATTCCTGCCACCTAACGATGTGTGCTCCAAATGGATTTAGACCAACTGTCGATCGAGTTCAACTCACCCCTTCTGCTTGGTGATTTTAATGGACACAGCCCTCAGTGGGGGTATGATGGTACAAATTCTCGCGGGCGGCAGATCGAGCGATTGATCTCTGATCACAGTCTCTGTCTGCTGAACACCGACGAGAAGACGTATTTCCATGCTCCCACTAGGACATTTCATTCCCTTGATCTAGCCATTTGTTCACCGACACTGCTACCGTCGCTGAATTTAGAGGTTCTGAATGATCTCTATAATAGTGATCATTTCCCTCTCCTGATCTCCCAGGTTCATGGTAGTGGGGTGCGTTTACGTCCCCCCACTTACCGCTTCAACCGGGCAGATTGGGATTTATTCACACGGTTAGCGGTTATTACCGGTACAATGGTTCAAGATCAGGATATTAATAGCTCTGTCCAAAATGTCACTACCTCTATCGTGGACGCTGCAGATGCAGCGATACCGAAGAGTGGAACATCACAGAGGAAGATGAGTAAACCATGGTGGAATAAGGAATGTCAATCCTCCTACAGGGAACAAAAGAAATTGTGGGGTATCTTCAGACGATACCCCACAACTGAAAATCTCATAGCCTTTAAAAGGGCAAGGGCGATTGCTCGCAGAGTAAGGCGACATAGTCAGAGGGAATCTTGGATCAGGTATGTCTCTTCCATCACATCGTCTACCACAAGTCAACAGTTATGGAGAAAGGTAAAAGCTGCGAACTCCCTGTATCGGGAATTTTCTATCCCGATACTGGAAACCGCAAATGCTGTGCATTCTTCACCTGTCGAAGTGGCCAATGTAATCGGCCACTCTTTTGCTAGTGTGTCAAGCTCCGATTCTTACAGCGCTACATTTTTAGCGACTAAGAATCGTTCTGAGCAGACACCTATCAACTTCAGGTGTCGGCAACCACTCCCTTACAACTGTGACTTTGACATGTGGGAATTGAGAAAGGCTCTGTCCTTATCTAACAATACCAGTCCAGGCTCTGATGGTATAACATACGATATGCTTCGCCACTTGAGCGAGGATTCACTTGTCAGTCTCCTGCACCTATTCAACCGAATATGGAGGGAGCATGTGTTTCCTAGCCAGTGGCAGGAAGCAATCGTTATTCCCATTCTGAAGCCTGGTAAGGATCCAAAGAACCCTCTCCGCTATAGGCCTATCGCTCTGACGAGTTGCCTGTGTAAGACGCTAGAACGTATGGTCAATGCCCGTCTCGTTTATCAAATGGAAAAGGATCAATGTATTCCTCCGTTTCAGAGTGGCTTCCGTAAAGGAAGATCCACAGTAGATAACATCCTTCTACTCGAAAGTCAGATTCGTTCTGCTTTCGTACGGAGGAATCATTTGGTTTCTATTTTCTTTGATATCGAAAAGGCATATGACCGTACGTGGCGCTATGGGATTCTGCGCACTCTTTACGATTACGGTCTGAGAGGCAATTTACCTCTTTTTATTAAAATGTTTTTAAATTTTAGATCATTTAAAGTACGGGTTGGTAATATTTTATCTTCATCTTTTATTCAATGTGAATGAGTTCCTCAGGGGAGCATTTTGAGCCCCACTCTTTTTATATGTCATATTTCTCCCATACTTTCTCATTTACAACCTTCTGTTCATGGTTCATTATACGTCGACGATCTGCAGATTTCCTGCGAAGGATCGTCAATGCGTATCATTGAGCGACGACTTCAGACCGCAGTCAATAACCTGGTTACATGGTGTGATGCTAATGGGCATAGTATTTCTCCCAGTAAGAGTAGTTGCGTGCATTTTTGCAGGAAACGGGGTCTCCATCCCGATCCTGAGATTCGCATCCGTAATACGTCAATTCCTGTCGTCCCTGATGTCCGCTTCCTCGGAGTAATTTTCGACCGCAAACTCACTTTCCTTCCGCACATTTTACATCTGCGGAAGAAGTGTGAGAAATCCCTTAACATCTTGAAGGTGTTGTCCAACACCTCTTGGGAAGCGGATCGAACTTCATTACTCCGAGTGTATCAGTCGGTGATTCTGTCTCGGATCGACTACGGATGTGTCGTCTACGGATCTGCTTGCAAAACTACCTTGCGGAAACTTGACCCAGTCCACCATAATGCTCTGAGAATCTGCTGTGGTGCGTTCCGAACGTCACCTGTGCAGAGCCTCTATGTCCTCTGTAACCAGCTGCCTTTGGCTTCGCGGCGCCTGAAACTGTCGCGCTACTATCATTTCAAAATGTCATCTCTGCCATCTCATCCATCACAAAACATTAATACCCGCCCGTCTTTAAGGAGACTGTACAGTGCTCGTCCTTCCTTCATCCGGCCTTTTTCTGAGAGGGTGAAGGTATTCATCGAGGAACTCGGCCTACATGACTTGGATGTTCAGCAACGAAATTTTATTAAATTTCCACCTTGGAATATTCCAAGGTTTATTTATCATAACCCATTTTCTTCTTACAGCAAGAGCACCACATGTCCCATTGTTCTCCAGAGAATCTTTGCCTTCCATCGCTGTCAGTATGAGGATTATATTCCTGTATACACGGATGGATCGAATTGAACTGGATACGTCGGCTGTGGTGTCGTTTCAAACGACATCAGGCACAGTTACCGGCTCGACTCTTCCTGCAGTGTCTACGCTGCCGAAGCAGTCGCCATCTACTGTGCCCTTAGATTAGTCGAGAAGTCCAGTTCTCGAAAGTTCGTCATATATACTGACAGCAGGAGCGTCCTGGAAACATTGTCACATCTTGACGATCGAAGTCATCCTATCGTGGTTGAAATTGCTGACGTTATTTGCCAGCTTTATAGCAGGGGTTATGACATAAAATTCTGCTGGATACCTAGTCATGTACGTATTTTAGGAAATGAACAAGCGGACTCGGCTGCACGTTCGGCAACGAATCCTCTGCAGTTTGCAGTCCCATTTGAGGACTTACGACGTCACATTTTAAATCTCATTCATCAGACATGGCAGGAATCGTGGAATTTACAGATAAATAACAAATTACACTCGGTGAAGCCGATCATCGGAGAATGGCCTGTATTTCCAGTGCGAAGAGCCGATGTCAGATTGACTCGCCTTCGCATTGGACATACTCGTTTTACACACAAACATCTTTTGTTTGGAGAAGATGCTCCCGAGTGTCCTTCCTGCCATGTCCCTTATTCTATTCATCATATTTTAATTGACTGTCCGGTGTTTGATCATTATCGCCGGACTTTTTTTAATTCATCTGTTTTAAATCTATCTGACTTGGTGGGGGAAAACCCCCACCATAATTTATTTGCCTTTTTACGTCATATTGGCCTTTTACACCAAATTTGAAATTTTACCTTTTTATCCTGTATCCTCAATGCATAAAATTTTTATATTTTTAAAATATTTTTGAATTGATTTTAACGAATGTTTGGCGCAGCATAGCCTACTTTGGCTCTTGCGCCATTAAACCCTACAGTCACTCACTCACTTGAGTTAAGTGCTTGTGCGTATGATACATCGTTTCTGATTTCACTTTGGGCAAAGATTTTATTTCTATTTTGAGTTTTCATGGTTGTTTTTCCCCTTCCAATTTTAAGAAAAGAGGAGCAACCTTCCCATGAGGCGACGTGGCCGAAATTATTACAGTTGATACATTTTGGGTTATCCTGTTTGGTTTTTATGGAGCAGCTTGGTGTACTGTGGCTTTCGCCGCATTTAAGGCATCTAGTTTTCATCTGACAATTTACCGAGGAATGATGAAATTAGTTACAGTTGTAACATTGGGTTGCTCCTGGTTTGCGTTTAAATTCTTCTACTTCTATTTGCATATATAAAATTTGTTTGATGGTAAAGATGTCTATTAAGTTTACAGTTTTGCGGATTTCGATAAGGAATATTGGTAAGGGTTGTTTGGTTTTGTAGCGTCTAAGCTGCGCTACTTTTTCCACGACTATTCCTTGTTCGGTAAGAGAGTCCTTTATTTCATCTATGTCTGTGGTAGTAGGAAGTCCTTTTATGACAACCTTTTGGGGCCTCAGATTTTGAGGTCGTGTTATGTAAAATTCTGATTACTGGTCTTTGAGGTATTTCGTTATTTCCCGATGTTCATCTGATGAGTCGGGGAAGATCTTAATATAGTTTCCAGATAATTTATTTATTGAGCAGGGTGCAGTTTTCTGGATATTTTGTAGAATTAGGTTGTAATCAATTGTGAGTCGAAGCATTATTGGTTGGATTTTTTCGGGGGGGTGGGGGAATAGCCTCCGCAACGTCTACTTGGTTATTGATGCGCAGGGTGTTAAATTTGTTTAAAGTTTCATTACTGGAGTTACTTTTAATTATTCTAGGTTGTTTAGCAGTTTTATTTGGTATTTGAAAATTATTTTCTGGATTAGCGTCATGTTGACGTTTTTTATTTTGATTTGTTTGATTAAAATTTAAATTAGTATTACTAAGTTGCGAGTGATGCAAGCATCCTTTAATTGGGCAAGGTAAACTTAGGTTAAACTCACCTTGGTTTCTGGTCCTTTCTTTAAATTTAGTCAGCTCCTTTCTCACTTCTTCCATCTCGTTGGGTCCGTAGCAATGAGGAAATAATGGGATGGTGTTTAATTTTGCTTCTAATGCGAATATGACGTTATTGGTCTGTACCAATTGGTTTATAACAAAATTGATGTTTTCGTATTTCCTGGTGTCCTCTCTTGAGGGTTCAATATCAGTGTTTTCAATAGCTGTGACATCTGCCATTCGAGGTGTACTAGCTTCCTCCTGTGTTTCGAAGTCTCTTCGCATATCACGGGTATGAGGCACGGGTATGGTATTTGTAACAGGTTTGTTACTAATCTTCCTAGCATTAGATACCAATTTTAATACAGCTAGGGTATCCTCAGTATTTCCATACCGAAAGTCAGCTATACATGCAATTAAAACCGTGAGACAATTGCCACCCAGAGCTTCTCTCAGTAACAATGTCAGAAGCTCGATTCCTGGTATGGAATCACCCTTTTATTTAACGATAAATTATTTATGATTTTCGAAAACACCACCAAACTTTGGTGACTCTTTTCCCTTTCACTCCTTAACTGTTCCTACCATGCCCTGTATTCCCTTTTGAATCAAAAAGGGAGATATGGTAGTAAAATTGTCGGTTTCCCTTTTTATTAGAAAGAATCTAAAGTTATTATTTGTACTTTCTGATTTTTCTATATTTTCAGTTTCTAATTGACGTTCTACACGATCAGCCCATGATTCATTATTTGATTTATTTGAGTTTTTAACAGCTTTGGGAGCCAAAATCCAATTTTCTGTAGCTGTCACCATTAAGTAGTTTTATATGCGAAATTGAATTTGGAGTGGGGGTTGGTAAAAAGAAGCCTTAATAATTGGATTATTGTGATGGAGAATGGAGGTGAAGAGATTTCGAGAGAGCTTAGTGATATATGAAGCAATTGGTTCAATTTGAAGATCATTGTGGATTACATTGTTTCTTATATACCAGGGGGAATTTGTCATTATTCTGAGAATTTCGTTTTGCATGATTTGAACCTTTTTCATGTGAGTTTGTGCGGCCGAACCCCAAACAGGGGAGGCGTAGGTGATGATTGGGCGAAGGATCTGTTTGTATAGTAAGACTTTATTATTTAATGAGAGAGGAAAGTTTCTGCCTATGAGTGAAATACATAAATGAATTTTATTCCAAAATTTTTCAGTCAGGAATTTGATATGCTGCTTATATGTGAATTTCGAGTCTAACTGAAGTCCAAGGTAGCGTACTACCGAGCCCCAGTTTATCTCTTCATCAAAAAGATTTAGATTATTGTTGGGGTTTATTGTGCCATACTTTTTGAAGATTATTGCTTGAGTCTTATCAACGTTGATTGCTATCCTCCAGTCCGTTAACCAAAGTTCTAAGATGTTGAGATAATTTTGGAGAGCTTTGATGGTATAATTTAAGTTAGCCCCCCTGAGCTAACACAGCTGAGTCATCAGCAAAGAGACACACACTGGCATGGTGTGGAAAGTCAGAGGTGAAGAGATTATATAAAAAAAGGACTTAAAATCGACCCCTGAGCGCAGCCAGCAGCCATTGTTCCATTATTTGAATAACTATTTTTAATTTTTACATTGAATGATCTGTCGTGGAGAAAACTGTTGATGATATTGATAAGATAGAAAGGAAATTTGAAGTTGATCATTTTATAAATCAACCCCTCGTGCCACATTCTGTCGAATGCTCTTTTAACATCCAAGAAAATGCCAATAGTAAATAGATTATGGGTGAAACCTTCATTAATAATGTTGGTCACTCTGGTTAGTTGTTGGATAGTAGAATGGCCCTCTCGAGATCCACACTGTTCTGGGGGGATGCAGTTTTCAATGTTGCTATGGATTTTGATTCTATTTAGTAAGGTTTTTTCATAAATTTTTGCAGTGGAGCTTAGAAGACTGATTGGCCGGTAATTTTGAGTGAATTTATGATCTTGATTTGGTTTTGGGATCATAACAATTGTAGCTTCTTTCCATTTTTTAGGGAAGTAATTTGCCATGAGACACTTGTTAATGATTTTAGTCAAGATTGGTGATTGCCTTGTCCGGAAGATATTTAAGAGCAATATTAGGAATAGTATCTGGACCTGGAGCTTTCTTATTTACAAGATTTTTGATTATTTGTTTAATTTCGTTTGGGGTGGCCAAGGGGGGGATGTTGGAGAGTGTTTGATCCTTTTCTAGGAAATCAGAGACGACTCTTTCCACTTCTATTTTTTCGTCCGAATACGGAAAAGCGTTTTCTTGGAATGTAGCTTCCAGGGTATCTTTGAAAGTTTCCGCTTTCTCAAAATCAGAGTAAGCCATTCCACTCGGGCCACTGAGGGTTGAAAATTGTAAGCTTTACGAGTGATAATTCTGTTCAAGTTAAACAAAGAATAATCCTCGGGGCTGAGATTATCAAGTAGGATTTTCCAGCTTCTATTTTTGTAAGCCCTCAGGGGCTTACCTACTTCAGGTAAGTACGGGCTTCACGAACCCGAGGGACCTGAGTGATCTTTTCCTTTCCCATGGGGTTTACTGTCTTTGGTAAACACGGGTGACGCGCCCCCGGGATACCCTAGCGATCCTTCTCCCATTTTCGACCCTCCTTCTTGTCAAATTGGCATCTTTTTTTCCCTTTCTTCCTCTCAGGGGCTCATCTTCGGGTGAGTACGGGAGGCCACGTACCCGAGATACCCAAGTGGAAATAAAAACCCGTAAAAGAAAGAAAGACAAAAAAAATCTCTGTTTGGTTAAATTTTTATTTGCAGGTATCTAACGAAATTCTTTTTATTTCTGTTTGGGGTTGATTTTGTGGTTATTTTACGTTCGTTACCTTATGTTCTTTACTTTCTGTATTTACTTTTATACTTATTCAGTTGGGAATTTAAAAATGAAAAGTTTATTTCGTAACTTCAACGTTAGATCAAGGTTTTCTTTCTTGACCTGACCCGCATGTTTGCCGTGTGCGGCGATCCGTGCCGGGGGAAAGTGGAGTCTGGGGATCCTGTTGCGTTCCCTTTGGCCCATGCTTCTCCGTAGACGGGGGGGCAGGAGTGAGCCCGCTCCTGTCAATCGGCTGGTGATCGCTTCTGAGGGGTTCTTCTAGAACCCCAACGACGTTGCTTTAGGGTTAGTATTGCAGTTAGGGGTGCCTCGGGTGAACCGACGGATCCACACCCCGAAGCTGTAATACTATACTCCAGTGCCACCTCTGGGGTAAGTGCCGTGCCTGGCAATAGTCAGATGACCGGCGGGCTGCCTTCCCTTGTTGGACTCCTATGGTGGGTGGAGGCGCACTGGAGTGAACCTAAAAAAAACCCTATGGATCCAAAATCTTTGTGCCCCGATGGAGGCCTTATTCCATCAACCACATCTACCTCCATGGAGGTAGCAACAAATGTTCTATCAAATAATAATTTACGTTTTTTTTGTTATTAAAAGAGAAAATGAAATCTTTACCACCATATCGCCCTTTTTGATTCAAAAAGGGATCCAAGGTATGGTAGGAACGGTGAAAGATGTAAAAAAACTGCGTTCTGGAGATCTTCTGATTGAGGTCAATATTGCCAAACAAGCAGAGCTTGTTTTGGCCATGAAGGCATTAGGACCATACCCTGTTTCCACCTCACCACATAACAACCTCAATTTCTCACGTGGCGTCGTTTCTTCTGCGGACTTGGCTAATGTGTCGGAAGAGGAGATCTTAGAAAATTTGCAAGACCAATTAGTTTGTGGTGTTCGGAGGATAACGATTAGGCGAGATGGTAAGGTGCTTAATACTAAGCACCTAATCTTGACCTTTTCGACTCCTACCCTGCCACAGACTATTCAGACCGCATATCTGAGACTCCCCGTCCGACCATACATTCCGAACCCTCTAAGGTGCTTTAATTGTCAGCGTTTTGGACATTCTAAGATTGCATGCAGGGGACAATTGACGTGCGCTCGCTGCACAGCAACAGGACACGAAAGTGCTTCCTGTACCGCTGCAGAGAAGTGCGTCAATTGTCAGGGTGCCCACCCTGCATATTCTCGCTCTTGCCCTAAATGGGCAGAGGAGAAGGAAATTGCAACTGTCAAGACGCTGCAAAATGTACCATACCCTGAGGCTCGACGTATAGTCACTTCCCTGTACAGGGAAAAAGTTATTCTACCGCTACGCAGATAACTAAAATGTCTAAATCCACACAATTTCCAGAACCAATGCCTACGATACAAACTACTAGATCTCCATCGACATCTAACAAAAAAATTAATATATTAAAGAACCCTCCCTCTGCGAAGGCGCAGCAGACCAAGCCTTTGGCTAGGTCCAAGGCCTTGCAGAGACTAAAATTAAAAAATTCTGCGAAGAACAGCGTTCCTCGCAAAAAAAGTAGAGTCTTCGACTCTACTGAAGGTGATATGGTGGATCTCCACCCATCACCGGAAGATTATGATACCGTGGGGCTCCTAGAACCCGGACCCTCTACTTCAAGTGCGAACATTTAATGGCTTTTGTTTCCTGTAACTGCCGTGGTTTACGACCCAGACTAGAGGATCTCAAATCCATACTATCAACGCACCAACCTGTCTGTGTTGCTCTTCAGGAAACCTTTCTGAAGAGTAATATGACAACCCGCGTGCGTGGATATCATTGTGTACGACGAGATGTTGATGTCGCATCACCTTCTTCTGGAGGTGTTTGCATTCTGGCATCCCAGAACTTTCCTCATAACGTCGTTACACTAACCACATCGTTGCAGGCTGTGGCTGTGCGAATTCACACTCGCACATTAATCACAGTCTGCTGCATTTACCTGCCACCTAACGATGTAGTGTCTCAAATGGATTTAGACCAACTAGTCGATCAGTTACCAGCTCCCTTCCTTCTGCTTGGTGATTTTAATGGAC
>BMAW01121786.1:0-10127 GCA_019974015.1 Nephila pilipes
CATTTAAAAGCAAAACGTTCATTCTTATTTCCTGATACTGTTCCTTTTTAACTTTAATGTATGGAATCACGCACTCTTAAATTCTGCAATGTGAGCTTTTCCCTCGCTTCAAACTTGTATGGATGATCCCTACCAGACTTTAGATCTGCACTTAGATTCTCTCGAAATCCCTCCATTCATCCCAATTGATTTATGACGTATATAGTGAAATTTCCCTACTATATAATGAAAAACACAACGAAACGAATTACCTTGCTCACTCTTGTTTATACACTCATGCTCTCATAATCTGTATCCAACGGCGGCGTTGTGTAATTCCCGCTGTGTGGAAATGTGGTCTCTCTCTCCGCTATAATAAAATATTACTATAAAAATGAAATTGCCTTCGCGCGCGACTGTTGTTTTATGAAAATTAATTAAATAGTACTAATTAAAAGAAAGTCTTTACACACTATATATATATATATATATATATATATATATATATATAATAGAATGTTTTTCAATCAAATCACTGTAAAATCAAACTAAAGGCACCAACGAAGAGATTGATATAATTCTGGTAACCGTATCTAAAATTAACACATTATTATTATTCATTTGTTGCACTGTTATATAATATGTAATATCCACGTGAGTCTTTGATCCAAATCCTCGGATTCTGACATATTAAAATATTCAAATTAATTTTTTTCCATTTTATATAAAGGTTGCACTCAAAACAACCATTAGTTAAGTTAATAGATTAGAGTAATACTCAATTTCTATTGTTATTTTTAAATGCACCTTATTTGTGATATTCTATTGCTACTCGTATTTTTAAGTGCACAATATCTTCAGTATTGTATTGTTATTTCTAGTTTACATTTTGGTACTTTTCAGTTCCTGAATTAAAAGCTATATCTGCGTCCACATATCACAATGGAAGAGTGCAGAAACTCTTAGAAAAAGAACACTTTCCGAAACACAATATCTTTTTTCTGGATGTGTGTGTGTGTGTGTGTGAAGTGTCTACTACTTTAACCTCTTCTCTAAATAAGGTTTTTAAACTCGAGGTTACTTTTAGAAACACTTCTACCACTCTTTACTCTGAATGATGCTCTATATTCCGGAATATGCCAAGAGTTATTGTAAGATTTGAAATGATCATATAAGATAGACTTTTATACCGTGTAAAAGTGGAGTTAATATTAGTTCTGCGTCTTTGCAAATAAAAATGCAAATTCGTTCTGTTCTGTATTAAATATTAAATTTATTTCAGCCATTTGTGAGAATGCGGGGATTTTTTTAAGAACTATAAATTGAACATCATGAAACATTCTATATAAATGGAATATTATAAAACATTTTTGATGAAACATTGCGAAACATTCTGATTTGGATATTAGGAAACATTCTAAATTCAGCATGAAGTATATGAAATAGTACAATCTAACACATTCTAAATGGAACAATGAGACACTCACTTTTGAAGGAGCAAAATGAAATATTTTAAGCTTATTCGCAAATTATTTGAAACATTCTATATCTATAAAAATTCTATATGAACATAAAAAAATGTTTTCAATTCAACCATTAATTTTTTATACAAACCATTAAGAAAAGTGTTCGCATAATTTGTTTTTTTCTTTAAAAACTATTTGGATGTAAATGTATTTATGAAACAAATTCCTTAAACAACATAAACACTTTTTATGGAGGGGGGGTGTTTGGCTCGCTCAAAATATCTTGCACAGTAATTCGTTTAAAACTGTCAAGTGTCAAAAAGGGTCTTTTGTAACATAGGTAATTATGATTACGTTAAAAATGAATTTTCAAAACTTGTTTTCATATCTCTTAAAAACATGTTACGATTTCGATTAAGTATTGCTAAATTCCATCTCCATCTTAGCTAAAAATTAACCAAATTGTTAAGGCACATACTTCAAAGACTAAACTCAGATATGATATTATAAAATACTTTAGAACTTTTAATATCATTTTAATTCTTATACACACACATTACATTATACTATTTTATATTTATCAGAAATGTTACATTGTGCTCTTTTTCAAAAATGAAAATAATAACCCGGTTTTGAAAAATGTGTTTTCACATCATAGATGAGGCAAATGTTATGAAAGGGGTTCAAAAAGTCCCCGTGTTAAGAACGAGAAAATGACAGTGGGATAACTCACTCTAATATTAGCATTTGACGTCAGTATGACATCCTTCACATTCGAAGAAAAATGTCGCTTATAACTTTTTCAGACTATGAGACTATTTTCGTCTTCATCGGTTTAAATTCACTGGAAGCAGCCCATAGTTTTATTTTTGTTTGGTTTTTATTGTATAACGAGGAAATTTGGTCTAATTGATGATGACAACGATGATGCAAAATGACGACGATAACTTATCGCTTCACCAATCAAATTTTGATTGGGCTGTAAACTGCTGCCTTATCAAAACTAGCCTATGCATCAAAAGCAAATTTCCTTGGCGTCTTTTAAACAATGGCAATCTACAATGGTATCATTAATTTGCCTTAACAACGCAATCTATTGCTGAATACATGAACATGCAATCTAAACTACCTGAATTTGGACTCTTGGAGTGTTTCTGTGGTGTCTGATGTCAAACACATCATATGACTAATATACTGAAAGTGCTGTATGTTAGATTTTGTTAGATACCTACATGTAGGTATTTCAGACAATGAACAAGCAGATTTGGCTCATGATCGACAACGAATCATTTTAGTTACCAATTCCGCTTTCGGACATCAAAAGAGTCATTTTAAAATCCATTAAAATGGTTTGGAAGGAAATGTGGAATAAACATACTGTCAACAAACTATACTCGGTGAAGCCCATAATTGGAACAAAACCTGATGTTCCAACGAGAAAAGCGGCCGTCAGGTTGACCAGCCTTCGCACTAGATGCACTCGCGTTGCGAATAAACATGTTTTGTTTCAAGACAATGCTAGTGAGTTTTCTTCTTGTCATGCCCAAAACATTGTCATTATTTTAATTGAATGTCCAGTATTTCATCTTCATCGTCTCGTATTTTTTAAGTTTTTTGTTTCAGGCATATCTGACTTGGTGGGGGAACCCCCCAACATGTGTTTGCGGTTTATAAATAATTTGCTGCTTACGCTACATTAAGTTTTTTTAAGTTTATTGCTAAACATTGTTTTTATTTACCCTTTAATTTCGATTTTTTTTAATAAAAAACCTAGCAGTCTAGTTAAAAATTGTTTGGAACTGCTTAGTGGGATTTGTCTCTTGTTCGATGAAACTCTTCTATCACTCATCTACTCATTTTGTCTAAATATTTTGCAAAGTACAATCGTGCGTAATGAAGCAATTAACTTCAAATGGGAAATATTTCCAGTTTAAAAATGCCTTAATAGAATTTCTTATCCAGACAATATTATTTATAAGAAAGTTTTATTGGCAGGTGTTGGCAGCCTTCAGGGATTAAAATATTACCTTCAAAATTTAATTAATGACGGAAACGAATTTTTAAAAACTAAATTTTTTCCAAAAAATCAAGAATATTTGTCAAATTTTTATATTCACAATAAATAAATTAAGAATTCATAAATTGTCTCTCGATGGAAATCCTTTAATAAAGCTGGATTCAACAAATAAAGAATATTTCAACCCATACCTTATTTATCATTATTTGCATTGCTGAACAATTAATTCCATTCAAAAGCCTCTTTAAGCTTTTATTTGATTTTATAGTCTCATAAAGATAAAAACGTCTGTCTGGGTTGTCTGCTGAGACTAGGTTTGATTACTATCAAATGGCAATTCGAGTTTTCTCGACTTTTAGAAATTAGTTTGTCGTTTTTATTGCCTCATTAAAGGGGGTAAAAGTGAAGAGAGTATTTTTAAAGAACTCATCATAAAAGGAGATGATAATCGCAAACTTTTTAAGGATTTCGGATTTTTAAAAAAAAGTTGTTTTGTCTTGGTAAAAGTGTCTGGAACGCAGATGGAAATGTGATGGTGCGAAAATCATTTGCATTTTCCTTAAGTGTTTTTGTAAGGATTTATGAACTTAAGAAAATTATAGACCTTGTTTTTATTGAATAAGATATGTGGTTTTATGATCAATTTTATTTTATTCTACTGAAAGCGTTTTTTTTTTAAAAAAAAATTAACCAGTTCTAATGGCATATTTTTCCCACGATTTAACATTGAATAGTTTTGTTTTTAAGAAAGTCATCAATTTTTTACTGATAGCTTAACAAATAGTAGATATTAAATAGGAGATTTTGACTAAATGGAAATATTGTGTCGGCTATCAACCTTTTTGAAACGAAATATGTTTGGGTTAAACACATTTGTATACCGCATGTGACAATATAAAATAGTCGTCAAAAATTAGTCGGTCTTAAAAATTTTCATTATTCTCACCACATCTGGGCAGAATTAGTACCTATACCACTTGCTCGAAAAATACTAATGATGTTGTAATTGTATTAAACTTTAAAAAAAACAATGTTTCCGATACAGAATTTAAATTTTTACGTAACAAATTTCAAATTTCGAGAAAGGCTGCTTAATTTTTTTTGAATTATGGGATCGGGAGGGCTCAAAGAAAGGGATATGCAATGTTAAATGAATTCCTCAAACTTTTAACAATGGGAACTTTTGTTCTCAAACTTTTTAGAAAGCTTTTTGCTTCAAACGTTAGGTATTTTTTTCAATCAAAGGAACATTAAAAGAAATTAAAATTATTATCATTTTATGGTACAAAAATGTGAAATAAGATATACAGTTAACAAAATATGGACAAATTCAGATTTCCCTAGCTTAAAACCCGAAAAACAAAAATTTCTCGATATTCTCTATAATAGTTTCGGAAATATTTAATTTTGAAATTACAATCGTACATCCCGGAGTTTTAAGGGTTCTATACTAGTTAACAAATCTTAATTATCAGTTCAATTGTTTTACAATGTGAAAAAACGAGAAAAAGAGTAAGAATCATTTAGGTGGAAATAATTTAGTATCAGATCTTCAAAACAGTTTTTCCATCAATATTTTCTCAATTAATCATCAGATTCAAATACAATTTTCAACATATGCTATTTAGATCATTAACTACTTACGTTTTCAAAAATATCTGGTTTAGTAACGGAAAAATGTCCTGTTTAAGAGTTTAAATATCTTATTAAATTAAGTTAAGCAATTAACCCACAAACACAGCAATTTAGTTCGCTTTGAGGCATTTACATTAATACAAATTTTTTCTAAATGCGCTTAGAATTTCGAAAATCAAGTTATAGGAAATAATTACGTTACACAAAAATTATAGTGGTGAGTTTTTTGTGATTGATATCGAAATTTTAATGCTTAATGCATACTAAATCTTAAGGAAAGAAAAAAACCAAAGCAAGTACAAAAATTATTCAGGTGAAAGATCATGATTGATTCTATAAAGGATAATTAGAAACATTTAAACTGCTATTGAAAGTAATATTTATATGGCTGTGGAAAAATAGTACTAAAAATATCAAAACTCAAATATTTATTATGCCCCTCTGTGATGTTTTCCCTTCATTATTTAATTCTATAGCTATCTTATAGTCCAATTAAATAGTCAATGAGTTCTAAACTCCAATTAAAGATACGCGAGAGAAAAATAAAGCGCTTTATTACCGAACAAAGAAAATGCATTATCGCTCTCACTCTCTCCCTTTTTATAATCCCTCTTAACTCAGTGAATTTCAGTTTATATTAATCTAATAAAGTCTTTTAACGGCTGCCCATTCCAGGGTTACCTCTTGTGCCATAGCTAAACTCAATGATTAATCACTAAGACTCAATAAGTCAATCAAAGAGACACTAGAACAATAAGTACGCAATTTATTAACTTCTAGTTAATATAACAACAATTATGAATGCTCTCCCGGATAAGGGTTTTACCGCCTTAACTCAATCTACCAATAATAATCTCTAACAGACTCTTACCACTAAGCCTTCCTCGACTGCAACTCAGATTCTGGAACAATTGTTGAGCACTGGAATAACTAAATTTCTTGAATCACTCAACTTCTAATTCAACCACCTACTTCAACCTCTCTTTCCAACTTCTTCAACTCCTCCTTCAACCTCTCTATCGCGACTCTCAGTCGGAATTTATATATTTCCTAACTTTCCCACTTCACTTCATTTCTACTTGTTTTACCAAAATCACATTTTATTTTTTTTGGGCAAAGGTTGCTTAGCAAAAGCAATCAATCTTAATTAAAAGTCCCCAAGGTTAGTGAAGAGAAACCGCGAATAGCCCAATGTCACAGTCTTAGCTTATCAAATCATTCATTCAGTTTCACACAATTCTTGTTTGTAACAGGTTCGACTGTTATTACTCTAACTGGCAATGGCTTCGATACAAATGATTAATTACGATGATTCTCTCATATCTATAACATTGATTAGCTTCTCGTTATCCTTCATCGCTCTTCTATTTTCGTTTAATTCTATTTTGCTTTTCTATCACTATTTCTAATTCAATTCACTACACTTCTAATCTTCATCTAATTTACCTAATCACGTTCATTTTGCTATGCCAGGCGTTCTTATTTTAAGCAATTCAAATTACCAAAACGACCCCCAAGGAAAAACTCGTCAATCGCCGAACGTTACAACTGTAACTGGCATACGCGTTAAAATGCTTACAGAAACATAATTAAAACGTTTATGCTTCAATCAAATATTTAACAAACATATATATATATATAAACTGCTGTTTGTAGAAAATGCAACACCATGAAGGAATCATCAGAATCAAATGAAATTCGCAGCAAATGTCAATTATAGGATATTATGCAAATTAATAAAGTTTCAGAGCCATCGCGCGTGTGCGGCGCGCGCAGCGCCCTCTGAATTGATGCTGAAAGCGTATAAATAAAGTGCTGTAGCGGGACGTTGAAAAAAGTCTATGATTATTTGTTAGTGGCAAACGTTTAGTGAGACCTGAGTATGCCTCCACGACGGAAGAATAAGAAATTCAAGCAACTTACGGAGTTTGAACGAGGGAGGATAATCGGCCTTCGAGAAGGAGGATTTTCCTATCGCGCAATAGCAGCTCGTATGCAGCGGAACAGTTCCACAGTGATGCGAGTTTGGAAGCAGTGGACCGACGAGCACCGAACCACTCGAAAAACAGGCACTGGACGACAGAAGGTGACGTCAGAGCGCGATGATCGACACCTGCTCCGCATGGCGGTGAATGATCGCACAGCTTCCTCCAGGCAGCTGGCAGCACGTTGGTCTACTGCTACAGGTGTACAATTGTCGGCTTCGTCAATTCGTCGCCGTCTGCTGCGCCGTGGATTGCGTGCAAGGGTGCCTTTATACAGGATTCCCCTCACGGCGAATCATCGACGGCTGCGTCGGCAGTGGGCTCTTGAGCACAGAGACAGGCGAGCTGATTGGCACCAAGTTGTCTTTTCAGATGAATCACGCTTCAATTTGTGGACCCATGATGGCCGTGTTCGTGTTAGACGTTATGCCGGTCAACGCTGCCTTCCTGAGTGTATTATTGAACGACATAGTGGTCGAACACCCGGAGTTATGGTCTGGGGTGCGATTTCGTATCATGGACGATCCAATTTGATACGAATTGAGGGTAATCTCAATAGCAACAGGTACGTCCGTGAAGTGCTACAGCCCGAAGTCGTTCCTTTCCTTCAAGGCATCCCTGGAGCTATCTTTCAGCAGGATAATGCACGCCCACATGTTGCGCGGACTGTTCGAGACTTCTGTTCAGCACAACGCATGCAACTTCTTCCTTGGCCTGCTTATTCACCGGATATGTCGCCTATTGAGCACGTGTGGTATATGGATGGTCGGCGTCTCGCTCGTGATCCGCGTCCTGCAGTTTCCAAAGACGAACTTTGGTTGCGCATACAAGCGATATGGAATTCTCTTCCTCAAGCAGATATTCAACATCTGTTTGACTCCATGCCACGTCGTATAGCAGCACTTATTGCAGCGCATGGTGGCTGCACCAAATACTGATTTCGGACGCTTAATTTGTTTCTTTTGTTTTGAAAATTTCATCATTTATTTGTATCAGTACAAGTCGTTTCTGCATTAAATTTCATTTGATTCTGATGATTCTTTCATGGTGTTGCATTTTCTACAAACAGCAGTATATATAAACATATATAACTAATGTAATTTAATAAAAATAATTTATTGCCGAAGATATTTAATACAGGAAATCTAGAGTGAATCAAATATTCAATACTTTCGAAGTTGATTTAATTTTTGCAAAAGATTTTTCTGGATCATTAAAAAAGTGATTCAGAAGAATCGTTTCAGTTTCGTAGCGTTTTAGAATTGTTTCAGGTTGTATAATGTTTCAGTTCCAAAACCGTTTCTAACATTGATGGTTTCATGCATAAGATTGTTGATTAGATCGAAGCAATTAAACGCGCAAATGTTTAAAATCATACCAACTCGCAAAACTGCTTTATAAATTACAGATTATGGTCTATAGCATAGCTTAGCAGCTTTATTCTGATAATTTTGAGCTAATTGTTGCCTCTCTCAGAGTAAGGGTATCATAACATTTGTAATGTCTCGGGAGACAGTTCGGTGTAGTATTAGTTGATTTCATGGTTTTGCTGTGATTTTGATTTCATGGTTTACTCTAAGAGTACGGGGACTGAAATCTTAAATCGAAATTTATTGAAAATATATGTACAGTGAATAAATTTCCAAATATGGCCATCTTGCATCAATACATTACTACCCGTACTTTATAATCTTTATATGTACCCTGTAAATGGACAACTGCAAGGCGAAAATGCATAAATGAACACAATAAATCGTCACGAGATGATGCTCTTTCAGGCATTTTTATTTATTCGAGGTAGCAAGAAAAGTAGGTTGTAACCAGATCTGGACCATGGGGTGGTGGAGGTAGTATTACAATGATGTGTTTTTCAAATATCTCCTCCACAATTAGAGACGTGTAAGGAGACTTCTAAACACAAACTTCCGCATTTGCAAATCATTGGTCTCAATTGAAAAATCAGTAGATTTCGTTAAATATAACTCCTATGTTAACCGGAGATCAAAATTAAGATAGTCTCCAATTTTGGACATGTATTGATCTCAGTTTGGGTCGATGTCAGACGTCTTCGCACAATTCGCATTCAAAATCTTCCCCACCATCTTTAATTTTGTGCCGCTCAGAAATACTTATTCTTGACACGGCTTCGTCTTGGTAATCTTGACACGGATCATATCGATTGCCTTCGTAGTGGATTTGTTCAGTTTAACACAAGCTTTGATGCCACAATGCTGCTCGGTGTTTCACTACATTTCCATTCTCGACGCAAGAACTAAAATCAATTTCACATCGGGTGAGATCAAAAGCTCTCTAAAGGCTCAGAAGCAATTGACACGGTTCTCCCATGTACCATCGCAAGCATCGAACTCATAGACTTCCCTCCACCGCTTTGCAGTGGAAAGAAAAATCAGTTCCGCTATTTAATGGACAAAACCTGTGCATCAGCAACATCATTATCGAAGAGGAATCAAAGATGCTGAATGATATTTCAAATAAATGGAATAATGTTGGATTTTCGACATGCCTCTTTTGAAGTCTGTGTGTATTAGAACTTGTTTTCATCTACTAATTAAATAATGCCACCATAGCTTCAAATTACAAGACCCGAGGTAAAACCTTGTAAATAACATTAACTATGAAAAAAATGATGAAGAATTGTTGAGCATATTTAATATAACTATGCATATTACTAAGAGTTTTGTGCGAAAGTTTATAAAGCGAGTTTCCATATCAGGTAATGATTTTGGCATTATTATATGATTCTAAAAGATGAAACATAGTTACAAACTCATTAACTAATCCGATGTAAATAAAATGCCAAGGAAATACAGGAATATCTTTATTTAAGACCGAGTTTTGTTTCGATTAGCGCATAGTAAGTTTGAACTTGGCGTAAATCTCAACATTATTTTCTTTTGAACGGATTATGAAAGTGTCTCATAAAACACAAAAATTCAACTACGTACTTATCATTATTGTACATAAAGTGAAAAATTCGTTCCGTATATTTCCAAATGTAAGTCGATCTGTATATATGTCTATAGT
>BMAW01121788.1:0-21482 GCA_019974015.1 Nephila pilipes
ACCTTTTGCGGAGGTGTAAATAATCAGTAAGTATCAAATTAAAAAAACAAATCTAAAAGGTTTTTGGATAGGTCCAAAATTTGAAAAATTTGCCCTCCTAGTCCGTAAAGATATCTGTAACGTAAGGCACACACGGATTTAAATAACTCTATTGTAATGATTGTTTTGTCAGATTTTATGTAGCAGTAAGATATTCATGTAAATGAAACCATTTCTTGATTTTGTAATACGATATTTCAGTTTTTAAAATTCTTTTCCGTTAAGGTATTGGTCATTTCATTGAAATATAACTATTCAAAAAATGAAAACATAATTTCTCCCTTTAGTAATTATGATAACCAATTTCTTTTGAGAAAAATGCAACCACATTAAAACAGCAGAAATTATTTATTTTTAACAGTGAAAAACGTTTTGGTCGTATTCACTAATGAAATTTATTGAATGATATTGCATTTCTTAAATGAAAGTTCTTTTTGTCACGTATGTGAATACAAGTTAACATTTTTTTTTGAAGCGAGAACATTTCAAAATATATTTTTTTAAATATTCTTTCAACATCTCCTGAGGCTTGAATCATGGAAATTGAGTCACTGATGAATTTTATGAGAGTCCACAGAAGTTAAGTTCGAAAAGTTAAGATCCATTGCTGAAGGCGATGAACAATGACGTAGAAACTCTCGAGTTTTATAAATACAAGTAAAAAAAAGCACTTTCTTCAAAGACTTGTTCTTGGAACAGTTCTGTGTGCAAAGGTTCGCCTATAAAGTTCTTCACTCTTCAACATCAAATGAGTAAAAGCTCCAAGGCCAGCATAGATTGAGGCTGTGAGACTAAAAAAATTATTTTTTTAAATTTATTTTTGGCAACAATATCAGTTCATGTTCTTTAACTCATCGAACACGTTAACTTGAAGGCAATCTTCTTTATGTAAAGTTCAGAAGCTTCTATAATAAAAGTATTCAGTCTTAGGAATGTCAATCAAAAACTTGTTTTAAGAATTCTCAAACAACGATAGGCTTTAGAAGAACAATAGCATCTACATTTAGCACAACCAAAATTCCAGGTCAAGGCTAGGCAATACATGTTGTTCCCATTGACTGCAAAAACCGAATCATGGAATTTAGATACTGTGTTTCGATGTAAGTTTTTCTACAATTTTCTCCAAGCGTTATATTTCGAATACGAGATGGAGGTTATATAATTTTGAATTCTTATAGAAATTTCAGATAATTTTCTCTCATTGCAATGCGAATATGAAAAATAAAAGTCATTGCTTTATGTTTTAGATGGAAAGAAATGTAAGATCAGCCTTTCATGATATATGAGCTACCTACCGATTCATATGTTGATGTAAGAATAAATCAGTATTCTTAAAACTGTGTGACAAATGCTTATAACACTGAATATGAATGCCCCCTTTTTTTTAAAAAAAACAAACAAATATTATTTCTTATGTATTTATGCTACTTCTGAAATAACCGTTACAATCTGTCTTTAGCAATTTCTACTAAAAATTAATTCAGGATTAATATAGGACAACCTCATGAGCGAAAATATACTGTCAGTATTCGGTAGCTACATAATCTTCACTAATGGAGTATGAATTACGAATTCTAAGTTACTGGAGCATTTGAAGAATATCAGCTACTATTTGAGCCAAATTACATGACTATTTGAGCCTTAGAACTACGATTCATCATCTGACCATGGAAGAATATTTCTAAGATCAAAACCATTATTTCATTTGCTTATTTTTCTTCTAAAATTTAAAAACGAGCATTCTTTTTCACTAATAGTTCGCATTTGAAAGTTTGAATATTGGTTTGTATTCCTTTACCTCTCTTTCTTAAAATGGCATTCATAAGTATTTGCTGACAATAAACACGTCATATCACTATAGATTCATTTATTATCACAAAACATGAAATAAAAACTTATTGTTCTAGGCCTATTTATGATAATAGTCCTTTGAGAATGATGCAAGATATATTCTTGACAAAAAATAGAAACAGACTTAAAATATATCGATTTCAGACGTCTTATTAAGCATAAATCTTTAGAACAAAAATAGCGAAAACCTCGAAGCTTTCGGTATTTCAGACTCTGTCGATAAATTATATATATGATAAATTCCGGAGGATTCACAAAAATATCAATTTAAAAATTAAAGCACATCATTTTTAAGTTAAAAGTACACACATTAAGTAAATCGAATGCCTGAAAGTTATAATAATCATGGCAGCATATTATTAGTCATCATCTTAGAAATTTCTATATCGATTTCTCATCATTCTTTTCAAAATTTATGACATATCACTCATTTGACATCAATAACAAGGAATTGCAAACAAATCTTGCTAAGATGGTTAGGAGCGTCATTTAGAGAGGAAATCTGTTAAAAAAGGTACCCCTGCCGGAAATAACTAGCACCTTGAAATAGTACTGTAAGTTCTTGCGAGAGGATCTCTAAATAGAGTATAAAGACTTCTCTTAGAAAACAAATCCAGGGATTGAAAACCATGAGAACTGCTGAGATTTGGAATAAATGCCGCAGAAAAGGAGATGCATTGTAGCAATGCTAAATAACTTGGTACGGTAGGAAGCAGCACTTGAAGGAAGATTCCAGCCGTTGACTGAATGTAGAAATGCCGACACTAATGGACTTATTGCTAGCAGTCCAGTGATGTGGAATCTGTGGTAACACTGTGGTCATGGGGTCGATCAGATTGTGAGCTGATGGGGGATCCAGCCCCCATCGAAGCCAGTTTCCGTCGCGCTGGGGAAACGATTGAACAATCAGTGTTCCCTTCACACAAAGAAGTCTCTATTTTTTCGTCTTCCTTCTCTTGTTGATCGCATTCGGTGGGCACACGTCCAGTGGGTAAGAGTTGCACTTGACATGGCTGAGCGCCGAGGGAAGCAAACACACATATCCAATCGTCCTGCAGCTGGTCCTTTTGTTGGTCCTGAACGTTGAGGCTGGACCCGAGGGACGACCTGGGCGGCACGGGACTGAGGTTGGCGACGGATACTTTGCTGTCGGTCTCGTCGGGGGAAGCCTGGCGGATGTTGATGTTGGGGCAGGCCGTCAGTCCCGTCGAAGCACCGCAGTCGAGGGAGAAGCGGTTGAACACGCAGTCAGTGGTATTTCGCGAACTCTGAAGATTCAGAGATGCTCTGCGGAAACCTGAAATGGAAAGATAGCGAGTTTTAAAATTTCGTTGTTTGTTTTTAGTTTTAGAGTTTAGTCGAGATCGTATAATGGGGTTCTTCCCCTTCAACTAACCCTTTCATTTGATTTGAGAACCTCTTCCTACAAGCGAACCATGACGATGTAAGTTAGTATAGAATTATTGAAGTGTAGTGAATAAGATATTGTTGAGATGACAATCATAAGTCACGAATTGGTAATAGTGAGAGATTGTGTGGAGGCTATGTAATTGAAGAAGTACGATTACACCGATAGAAGAGAATGAGGGTTCGATATTAATGTGGAGTAATCGCCTGTGAACAGACGCCTAGTTAAATCTAGATTAGAAGCTTGGTAATCACTTGGATCTGGATAAGCAGGGTCAGATAAGTAGGAATTTATTAGATTGCATTGGTTTTATTAATGCCGTACAAGCAGCAACACGGGGACTATTAAGTAAGATTTTATATTGAAAAATCTTTAGCACTTTGAGGTCTAAGCTCCATAGTCATTCGGTTTGCTGTTTTTGGTGAAGCGAACTAAAACTGAGAGCCTTTCGGGGTCAACTTTTAACTCTCTCAGCTATAAAAGTACTGTCTATATACGTTCGCAATCTTTTCAGATATTATCAATGCACCTTTTATTTAAAAAAATTATGGACGGTAACACTAAACAGAAGTAAGTATATAAAAAGGTTTAGAATCAGAACTCAAATCTGAGCGTTCAGCAGCCATACTTGTTTTTTAAATTCCTATTATTAGTTCACACTCTTCCTATATATATCTTGCTCAATTTTCGTTCGTTAATAAAATAGTTTTTATTCATCCACTCAAGTTCAAATACATTTTTTAAAATTTGTAGTGGATGACACTTGATGTTAATACAGTTTTTCAAGTATTAATTCATTAATTAAATTTAATTGGTGACAATGCAGATTAGCCTAAACACTTGGCGCGATTTCAAAAATTGCCAAACTTGGCGATTTTTTGGCTGAATGTTAAATCTGTGAAGCGGACCAGGGTAGCCATATTTGGCAAAATACTACCAAATAATTCCTGTCGCCAAGGGTGGTTGGGCTAAACTGCTTTCCAACCATTTAATTTATCGGATGAATTATTTTGCCATTTAATATTATGATTCTTACATATGTATATGTATGTTTATATTAATTGTAATTATTTAATAAAAAGTAACTAAAATAAAATTTTTCTTTGTTGACTTAAGTAGAAATTGACTTAATTTTTTTGATATTACTCGTTTACGACGTCTCTTAAAGATTTTCAGATTTATCAAAAGCAGATGATTTGGAGGAAATTATTCTTTGTCAGAGTTATCCGAATCAGATGTAGATACAGATGATACAGAAAACTAGTCGTGAAAAAATGATGTTTTCTTATGCGGAACTTCATTTTAAAATTTAAGACATGCTTTTTTCAATAATTTCTAATTAAATATCAATTCTTAGTACATTTAAATAGTTCCTTTATTATGAATAAGAACTGTTTGAAGTGTATAATAAATAATATTATTAAATTACATATAGTCCAAGCATTTTTAAAAAAAATCGGGGAAAGTACCCAAGTCCCTCATTACAGAGGGCGATACGCGGTCAAAATAACTCAGACATGAAAGTGTTAGGTGGGAACACAGATAGGGACCAATTGGAATGATATTATAGATATTGAATTTTAAATATTCAAAGAACTAATTAAATAATTTAATTTTCTATGCTTTTTGACTATTTGATTAAAGTCTGAACATTTCACTTGGGATGAAGCAATCAAAGGATAAAAATATAAACGAGGGCGTTACAATTTTGCATTTAACAAATTACGAATTGGTGATTTAACAAATGTGATCTTAATTTTTAAAGGAAGCTAATTTAATTTTCACCTTTTTTTCTGATGCATTTGATTAAAGTCGTCATCTTTTCTTGAGTAATAATCTTTCAACGTTTTATAAGGGACTGACGATGAATAGAAGAGTATGGAATAGTAGTAAATAGAAGTCCTTAAGAATTTAATATATGCTTTTCTATTAAATCATAATTATCAGTTTCATTTAGCGTGAAGTGTATTCTCGTAGATACCATGACTTAAATAATGACAAAATATTCATGAACTATTTATTTCCAAATAATGCGAATATAAATAGTAGAAAACACAAATATATCAATTTCAAACTAAAAACTGATAGATATCTACAAGATTATAAATGTACGATTGAGAAAATATTGCAGCAGATTTATGAATTTTATTTACAGATGATTTTAATAATCTTGAAAAGAAAATGATTTATTTTTTCTAGATTTTAATATAATTCTTTCGTGGTGTTTTTGTGAATTAAATGAACTCATTATATAATCCTTTATTGTAACATACGCTTCAAAATTATTCAAAATATTAATTTTAGTTACATAAAATATGTTTTTTTTTGTTTTAAAATAACCATAATAAATTACTTCAAGATTTTTTTTATCCTTTCTAACTAAAATAACTTTGCAAAACATTTAAAAATTAAATTTTTTTTTCAATTTTTATGCATGAGTTAAATGATTTCCAAGAAATCATAATAACAAGAGAGTCACTTTTTAAATGTAATTTTATGTTTAAAATGTTATCTACCCAAGAATTGGGTTACAGAGTGTTGTCGGAGAAATATTGTGAATTTCTACATGACACAGATTAAAATAATAAATGTAAATCTACAGTTGGACTTTGCGTATATTTAATCATTATGGGATCCATAAAATGTAATAATGAGATCAATATATTTTACGTACAATACGAATATTAGATTAATCATTTGCAATATCTTAATAGTTATTTGCTCTCAGTTCTTTGTTCAGTATCTTAAACTTTTAACGGTTACTTTGTATAACTTAAAAAAAGGTCGTACTAATACGACTAAAAAGAGAGAACATGGAATGAAAATATAATAACAATGAAGAGAGGCACTTACTTTTTTCTTCAATGCTGTTGAAAGGGAAGACGAAGTTAGGAGGCAGAGACGCCATTTTGACCAGAGGCTTATGGGTGACATTCTTGGAACGAACACTTTTTGATCTTTGCTTTGGTCTGGGGTCCTATGAAAAGAGGGAAAAAACTTTTAAAGAAGGTTTTCAATCAGTAACTAAAGCTTTCGTAAAAACAACATAAAATGTCTTCTCAATGAGAAATAATTTTCATGACTGCTTGTGTTTCAGATCACATGAGGAATTTTTTTTCTTGATTTTATTTTTAAGAATCTGTTTTTAAATATTAACATCGAAAAATATTTCATTTCCATTAACTTGCCTAATTTTTTTCATACTTTGATAGCACGGAATTGAAAAAAATTGGTCTAAATCAATGGTTTCCAAAGTGTGTTTCGCAGAATCTCATATTATCTGTTATTTATGATTTGCCGCACTTGTTAGGTGTTTGCGTAAATGAGAACATTCAAGTGATTGAACAGTGTGGACTGTATATAAATTTTATTATGGATTTTTATTCTTTAAATCTACATAGCATTAAATGACATAGTCTGTGTACATTACAATACTAGCGAAACAGATCAATTCCTTCTCATAATGCAGGTTTTACTCGCAATCAAGATTATGCTGATTTTAATATCGCCAAATTAGTAAGCAACCAGAGGAGCTCGTCGACATTGGTATTCAATTTCGGAATAGCGCTTTTGAAAAAGGGTGCGGCCCCGCGGGAAAATTTTTACTTAAAAAAAAAGACACCGTTGGGTCTAAATGGAAAGATAGGGATTGGACAAAAGACGAGAACAATCAGCATAACGAGAAACTTCACTCGTTGTCTACATTAAATATAATAACATCAAATAAAAATAACAATCCTGTGTAGAAACGAGGACGACACTTGAGATAGCACCTTACTCTCCAGACTTGCTCACCATGCCAACGGGAGGACTTGGAGCTTTAACAGATTTTAAATGATTCGGCCCCATTACAAGGCAGATCTTTTGTATCATTTCGACTAGAACCCACAATTCGACGGAAGCAACGTTGGCAGCGAGTTCACGACCGTCACCACTCGGTTATCGCGGCCACACAGTAAACAACTAAAGCAAATACTTAAGGTAACAGTGCACCTTTGAAGAACACTTTTTGAATTAGCTTAAATATTGTCAATAAATGCAGATTTTATGATCTTATGGGACTTCAAAATTAGAAAAACACTCGTGTAAAGGTTTTTTAGGTTATATATTTGCTAACTGTGGCGGTTGTGGAGTGCTTCTGTAGCGAGATGACATTAGTAGGGGAGATAAACCAACAGAGCCCCGAACGAAAAAGCGAAGAGAAACAGAGGAGATGCGAAGTGAAGTAAGCGGTTGGGGAGAGGAATCGGCGTTCTGTCTTCATTCGTCTCCGAGTACGATGCTAACATAAGCAAATCCGATAGCTATGGTGTCCCGCGACCAGACTAAAGTTAAAGTCTTTTAAATTTCCAAGCAACTAAAGAACTGGATAATAACCTGCAAGATAGCGAAATACTTTTGATTGACGTAGTATTTTCGTACATGTTACGAAAATACTACCATAAAGCATGGTAACTCAAAAGGAAATAAATATATCAACATTTTGTAAATTAAATTAATACAGAATATAACTTTATCTATAGAATACAGATTTATTTTGGGGAAAAAAAAAAAAAAAAAAAACTTACGTAGGATGCTATGGTAACTTGAGTTCTGAACACTGAAATTTTATTTAAAAGTCATTATAATCTTCGCTTTATTGTAATACATATATATAAAAAAAACTTCTATTCAGTGTAAAATTTCAAGAATAGTTTTTTCTAAGTATAGGTATTTCAAAAACATTTACATAAAATTTCAAGATCATTGATGCATAACATTTTGAGGTATTGCGTTTTGAAGTAATGAAAAAAAAAGTCGTTTTTAGAGTCTTTCTGTTCAGAGAAATTTATGATCAAATAATAATGAAACAGCTGTAACTCAGTTTTTAAATAAGATAGAAACAAAATTCTAACAGATTTTTAAAGATAAAAGATTGAATTTTATTATGAAATCAAAATTAAAAAAAAAAAAAAAATGATATCTTGACCTAAAATTGTATTTTGAAGGACCACTGTCACCTTAAAAATAATGTATTAGTATTTATATTTAAAAAGTAATTATATTAAAAGTAAATAGTTAAAATAAATTCCTAAGGAATGCATTTGTATAAATATTAAAAAAAAAACAATAATTATTGATAGATTCTAAAATGTCTAAAGATATTAATGCAAGAATGATCTCGGACATCCATATTTTTCTTTTACGAAGATCTATTTCAAGCAAAATATTAGTCTTTTAGGACGTCAATATTTTTCAGGGCATTGGCGTTTTTCGAGACAGTATACCAATATTCTTCTAAGAATCGTTACTTCTAAACGTTTCTGCTCTTGATACATCAATTTATTCTTCAAAGCATCTGTGCCCCAACATGTCTCAAAAAACTGCTATTATTGGAAACTTTGAAATCATTATTATTCCATAAGATATTTAATAAAAAAAAAAAAAAAAAAAAAAAAAATCAAAACATCCATTAAATGATAACGAAAATTTCTCGTTTATTTTATGTAGATTAGTTGACTTTACTGAAGCAAAAAATGTACTTGGTCAAAAATAATTTAGGCGTATTTCTGTCTTTCGTGACATGGTAAAGAATCGGACCCAAAATATTTGAACACTTCTTGAATAGAATCCTCACATTCTCCAATAATTTCATATATATTCTGTATTCTCTATATTACACAGAAAACATTATACATATACTACTCATTTCAATCAGAACCAGTTTTTTTTTTCTTGTGTAAAATGTGTTCCATTCTTTTCGTCTTCAATACTATAATTCTAAATGGGATGTTCAGATTCCATGTTAAAGAAAAATGGAACGTTACAAAATTATAAAGACAGTATACTAAACGAAAGTATGTGTTAAAACGTGACATAATAATGTGAATTTTGGAAATTTTTTTAGCCTGAAAATGTGTTCAGATTTGAGTAAGAGTTCTTTGACATTTGGCGAATACTACCTTAATTAATTAGAAACCAAACGCATTATGTAAATTGTTACAAATCTTTATCTGTGATCCAGACGTAAGCGATGGAAAGAAGGAAAAAGTGAGTAGACAGAGAAGGAGGGGAGACTCGAGAATAGGGAAATATCGTTATGGAATGCGGGGCACATCACCCGTGTTTACCGAAAACAGTAAAGGAGAAAGAAAAGATCAACGAGGGGTTGCAAATTCAGTGCCTATCCACATAAAAAGTAGACTACTCACCGCGACAGCGGCTGCTGCGTCCTCGGCCATCTTCTTCTCGTTTGCGAGTTCCCTCTCGAGCTCGGCATCCATCTCGATGTCGTCGTCCATCTGCTTGTGGGACTCCTCGAGATGCTTCATAAGCACCGCCACCACCACGTTGACCAGCACAAACTGGGCCATAAGCACGAACACCACGAAGTAGAGGGGCGCGATCAGGGGGCTCACGCAGCAATTGCGGATGCACTCGCTCGAATAGTCACAGTTGTCTCGCAATGTGTCCTGAAATCAACCCCCGCAAGTTTCCTTTAAAAACATTCCAAACAGAATTAAGGGCTTGGCGAATATACATTTATTTGCTTGGGGTTATTTTCCATTAATTCGAAAGCTAAAGAAAGATAAATAATCGACAGCTTCCGAAACATGGTACTTTCGAACTACCCTATAAAGTTATGTACCTGCAGGTGCCCGTTGATGATTTCAATGTTAATTTTAGAGTTGATGACTAATGCATTGAAAAGGAAATTAAGATGCTGTACGAGTATAGTGGTGCAATAAGCAAGATTTGTTGAATAACCTCTCCTGAGGACAAGGTTATCCCGGGACGACCGTTGCTATTTTGATCTTGTGAGCTTATCTCTATTTTATGGAGAGAGGAGGGATTAAGAAATCAGAAAAAAATTGCTGTTTATGTTTATGTTTAATATACTTAATATGTTTACCCTGCTCTTTTCTGTTACATTTTTTCTTTTTTACGGCTTTGTCAAGATGTCACCAAATGAACACAGTATTAGAGGGAAACTGAAATCAAGAGAATACGAACTTGGCTTCTTTTCATATTCACATTCAATTTTTTCTAAAGGAAATAAAATTTTGCTTATAAAAATAATAAAATTGCGTCTTTTTTTCAACGCTCCTTTTACTTAAGTGAAGTAGAACACAATAGAAATGGATTTATCGATAAAAATAGGAAAATTGACTAATTACTATTACTGGCAAAAATGGTGTTTTGTAAACTTTTAAATTAGAAAGTGAAAACCAAAATTCTTTTTAGACCTTTAAGAAGAAAGGAAGTACTAATGTCCAAAGATTTTTTTTTTATTCTTTTCGACTTCTTTACAGCCATAACAAATTGCAATAAGAGTAGCTGCATTACTCTCAGATTCTTTTTTTAAAAAAAAATGGGTGATCAAACATTCCTTGTGCGTGAACGCATATCATGTTTTAATGATGAAAATATATTCTTTATAAAAAAAAGTCTGAGTTTATTAGTGGATTAAAAAATAAGAAATATTTTCGTGTAAGAATATCTAGAGGCTCAAACACTTACTAAACGTGAAAAAATGAGGCGCTGACAATAATACATAAGAAAATTAAATTCCAATGAATATTTCAAGAAAGAAAACTAATCTTAGTATTTCTTAATATATCATAGATGTGTGTGTGTGATTAAAGTTTCAATTTACTTCGAGTTTATCAGTCAAGCTTTTATAGTTAGTTTTGTGTAAACTTCGAGATTTTGATCAATTTTTTCAACTTTAATGTACTAAATGAAATGAAATCTCGTAATCAGTTTTTCGTGGAATATTTCCGTTAATTATTTCCTCTAAAAGAATTATCTAATTGGATATATCTAACCAACTTTTTCGCACCTTTTTTCGATTACAAAATTCTTTAATTGATGTTGTTCTCTAATATGGAATCAAATTGTACTCAAATTGATTCGATTAATTGTTAATATCTAACTCAGAAAATATTAAAATATTGATTATTATTAAAAATATTTAACTGCACGAAATTTCAGAACTTAAGTGTGACACGAATCGATTATATAACAAATTTTATTTTTAAAAATTGCGAAGGAAGTTAAATAAAATCTTATAATTAATACTTTAAGGAATATTTTTAATATTAATTCTCGCACTAGAAGCTGCTTATTAATGCTATGTGACACAAGTTTCTAACTAATAATACGTTCATCCTACCTATTTATTTATTTCGGGAAGAATTTCTTTGTATTTTACAGTAATTTTTGTGTCGTCATATTCTATTTCTGTTATATTAACGCTATTTTTTTTTGAAAAGATTCTTGAGCATTTTGTTTAAGAAAAAGGTTGAAGGGTTTTTTTTATGAACAACTTACGTTTCCATTTTCAATCAATCATTTAATGATTACGTTGTTTCGAAAAAATGTAGGAGGGCTATTTGTTTTTCAAAGTCTGATCGGTCATGAAATGAAAACCACAGTGGAAATCAAAACTGTTTTATTTGGAACATTTAGACATACTTTCAAACTACTTTTCTACTTAGTTATTGCTCCGACTGAGACATTTGTCGAAGCGTGGTACCATTTTTTCTATACCATTGTCATAGAAGGCAGCCGCCTGTGTATTCATCCAATTCTCGGACACTGCTCTGCAGCTCATTGTCTGAACCAAACTTCTGCCTTCCTAGCCAGCGTTTCATGTGAGCCAAGAGATGTAAATCGGAGGAAGCCAAACCTGGGCTGTACGATGGGTGATCAAACACGTCCCAATGAAAACTCTCTTGGGGAGTCTTTATTGCTGCTGCAGCATGCGGCCACGTATCGCAACATTAAAGTTTTTACGAATACTTTACTAAATCGTCGATGAATTTCAGCTGCATTTCACCCTTCAGAATACAGAAATCGAATGACAGCAGCCCCCCAATTCACACTTGGCAGGATACTCTGTTGTTCGAGGCATAATTACATGCTCATTGCGCGCTCAGAACTGATAACTGTGACTTGAAGCGATCAAAGAGGTTACTTGAGACATTGTGCAACACATTTGCGTACAGCTTCATCGGATTTTCGAGGGAGCTTTCACGTGACCTATCAGACTTTGGAAAAAAAAATAGTCTTTGTACAATTAAATACAACAGAGACGGACAAAAAAAAAAGATAAGAAGGACTCAGAAATACAATAGATAAGAACGATATAAATCGATTCAAGGAAAATAAGCAAATGAAAAGGTTTACTTTTCACTATGAAGATTTAAAAAAACAACAACATTTAAACATTGATACCGAAATGTGTTTAAGGATGACAGCGAACATATATATATATATAAGTATAAAGACAATGTTTATTTGAGGTAAGGTGAGAAGAGAAGTACCTTCATAATGCCGTTCCAATTGTCTCCCGTTGCCACCCGGAAAAGTGTGAGGAAGGCCATTCCGAAGTCCTTGAAGTGGGCGTGTTCCCCCAAGCCTTCGCAGGGAAGGTCCTCAGTACACTCTGCAATATGTATGGTAAAATTATAAGTACAAACAAAACGAACTTTTATATAGGCTTATTGTTATTATTCATATTCTTTTTCAGAAACCTATCACTTCCACGTTCACCGATTACGAGAAGAAATCTGTTAACGCCCCGAGGCTATTAAGTTAAAGCAAGAGTAATATACAATTACTAGAATCTTAAAGCAAAGCTTTATTAGTAAAGTAGCCTCACAGGATAAGAATACAGAATCAATCACTTATTTTATGGAAGCAATTTTAAGCACTTAAACCTATTTTATTTAATAAATGAAATAAATTCTTAATTTCTTTCGGTGTTTTTTAATAAATACAAAATCTAAACGTGTTGAACATTTTATTCAGTTTACGCGTTGGAACAATCAAAATAAGATAAATTGATAACTTGTTTATTCAAAAAAAAAAAAAAAAAAATTAAAATGATTAATTATCTGTCAAAAAATATAAACATATACATCTTTAATACTTCAAGTCAATATATAAAGCTATAACAGACTAAACAAAATTATGAAATTTGTTAATTTCTTAACTATATTAATACATAAATAAATTTTATAAACCAAGTTCATCATTATTTTTTAATCAGTTAATCAATTCAACTTTAGAGAGGATTCAAGAGTGTTTGTACGAGGTTTCATTGAAAGGTAATGTTTCCATGACCATAGCTTTTTTTAAAATTTGTGGCTCAATTTTGAAAATTCTTGCTAGACCTCCAAACTACATGCCCATATGTTCTATGTAACGTATTTGTTTCCTTTATCCCCAGACGTCGCTAGCATGCCGAGAACTGAAAAAGATGGTGGCTCACTTGGAAATGAGGTTGAAGCAGGGAAGCATTATTTCTTTCCGGCCTTTTATAAACTAAACTTTCCCCTCTTCCCAAAGATAAGAGAACACCTTAAGACAAGGGGGACTAAGACGTGGCGCATTGGATAATTACAAGAGGTGCTTCAGTTAGTTCTGAGTGATCCATTATAATGTCGAATAATAGAAATTTGATCAAATATATTGAAAAAAATTAAGATAATGCGAGGGACATTTGAAAGTGATTTTACTAAAGAGTAAAACTGCATTCTTGTCTTTAAAAGCCTGTTTTCATTTAATGAACAAAATATAATGCAGATGTTTCGAAACATAAAAAAAGAAATGATTGATTTAAAACAAATTCATTCTCAAAGATAAAATTTGATGAGCTTTTTCCAGATCCTTTTTCTTCTGATGTAATTAACTTCTGGCGTTCATTATCATATGAACATTATCCAGAGCTAAAAAATTTTTCAAAAAATTATGTTGCTTGGGAATGATGTACAAATGTGAACAGGAATTTTGATCAATGAAACTGATTGAGCAAAACAAGGTCGCGAATTGCTGATCCAAATCTGAAAACTATTTTGTGTTGCTCGCAGCAACAAAATTTAACACAAAACATTAAAAGACTAGCTAAATTCAAATAGGCTGAATAGTTTCATTAATGGTTAGAAATATTCACAAGCTGTAAAAGATATTATCTTACTTACAATAATTAAATCATTTAAAAAGTTAATTATATCAACATTAAAATTTATTAAAAAGATTATTACACAAATGTCAGGGCCAATACTCCTTTTATCACGTAGATAGAACAGACACATCCAAGTTCCAGGCTGTTCTCGCTCTCGGTACTAATAACTGCTGTCCAGAGTTATCGTCACCAAACGAGATTCTGGCAGCTTTAGCATCATCTTGAAATGATAATCCTCTCATGTAGGAGATCATTCCTGACTACTGTAGATCGGTGCTTCATTGAACTTGAGTAAATTAATTAATATAACTGAGTGATTAAGTTATTTCTTTCTCTTCACTAAGCGAAGCACATTCTATCCTTGCATCTGTTTATTACCCCCTAACATGAACGCAAGACAGTATAAAACGTGTTGGAGTTACATGACGTATCTGAACTTATCTGTTAAAAAATTGGCGAATGGTAAACGAAAGATCGGCCACTTCTGCCTTAAGAGATATAACTATTGTTCTAAAGACGAGGTAATCGCTGCCATTAAAGCCTGGTATCAACAGCTACCATAGAAATCCTTCAACGACGGGTTTGCCCGACATTGGCTCAAGTGCGGGAATAGGGATGGAGACTATGTCAAAAATTGAATAGGATATCAAACAGGGATGCATGCAGGTTTCTGGAACAACAAGAGTAACGGATATATGGTTATAAATAAAAAAAAAACATGACCATGACTATGGAGTCATTACTTTTCAGTCAAGCCTCGTACTGTTATTTTCAATGTTACGCGCTTCAGGAGGGGGAATAGCATGTGAAGGAGACTCACCCAGTCTTCCAAAAAGTTCCACTCCCAGGGCGGCAAATATAAAGAAAAGGAGGAAGAAGAGAAGCCCCAAGTTGCCGACCTGCGGCAGGGCCTGCATCACGGTATCCAGCAGAGCGCGGATGCCTTTCGCCATCTTTAGTAATTTCAGCACTGGAAATATTCGTAAAATATATGTTGACTCTTCGTATTACTTTAAGCACATTCATAAAGCAATAACTAATACAAGTTTACTTTAAACTGGTACAAGTGTTTGATTTTAATTCTCGTTTGCCAAGAAAGGAGAGTTTCATTTTTTTTTCATACCTAGGAAGAATAAACACGTTTCGTTTCATAATGGAACGAAATTCTGCTTCGACTCGATAAAGCAATCGCTTGTATGATTGAAGAATGACAAATTAAGAGTAAATAATAATTTAATGTCATAATAGCAGTTCCGTTTTGTGTAAAAACTATTTATTTTTAACGCACCTGAATATTTTTCATACTTTTCAGTAAATAAATAAAAGAGCAAATAATTTTTCAGAACAAATTTTATCATGTTACAGAGCTTCCACCGCAACAATAATGGAAAGAATTTTTTTTTATTACTTAGATCATATAGATAATAATCGAAAAATATTTAAACCTTTTATTGACATATATTTTTTAATACTTAGCATTATCAAGTTTTCTAGATTGAAACTGTTTTATTTATTTAAGCTGAACAACAATATGCTGTAAAAACTCAATTTCGATTTGTACAAACAAATAAAAACAAACTCTTTACCGTCACTCAATTTGCAAATGAAAATACTAATATCGGGGGAGGGGGTGCAATAAGTGGGTATAGAGTGAGAATATTTAAAATCTTATTTCTCTCTATGTATGTAAAGGAGCTTAGGGGAATAAAATATATATAAATTTTAAGCAAAAGGTTATGAAAAAAACATTTCGTCAATCTGACAGGTCTTAAATTTAAAAGAATATTATTCAAAATAAATATCGGCAAATTATTTGTAAAGCTTTTTGTGAATTTATTCTTTGTAACGCTAACAGTATGATCAACAAGAGTGAATGAATTTGACGTGGATTGTGGTTGTAGACTGCAGGGTGTCAGGTCTAATGTCAATCTCGTCATTTCATCATAATTCAAACTTACGAATGATTGTGGTTGGCAAGCCTTTGTGCCTTGGAAAAAAACACCGCAGCAGGAACATTCAATGCAACAAACTTTTAAATCTTTTGTCACGGTGCTTACCCCTTGCGATTCGCAGCACCCTGAAGACCCGGATGATGGTGGGGTTGATGGGAATGAGGTCAGACTCCATCTTCTCGAGCACGATTCCGGCGATGGATAGACCCACGATAACGATGTCCAACTGGTTCCATCTAAAAGAAACAATATTTCACTATAATGATGATACACAAAGCGATTCAACAAGCTGAATTAAAATAAAGATTGCAAACATATTAAGAGAATGTTATTCAGTTTTGGAAGAATACCCACTTATTAATATTCACAATTTTCAATTTTAATATTGAATCAATTTACTTTATCGATAAAATTTTTGAATGTTGTGTTATGTGTCCAAAAAAAAAAAAAAGTTTTATCTTTTCGATCGTTGCTTAAACACCGTAGAAAAATTTAAATAACTCTTACCTGTTTTTCAGATATTTAAGAACACCTAAAGCCACAACTTTCATAACCGCTTCCACGATGAAAACAGCCGTGAAAAAGTAATTGAAAACTTTTAAGGCATATTCCAGTTTCTGAAAAAAAGGTTTTTTTTATGTATAATAATTGCTACGTGTTAGAGAAAAACATTGGAAAAAATTGCTTCATTACCCTCTATAGAGTTCATTGAATAAATTCGATCATACTTCCATCCTGTAATAAAATTAGCAATATAAAAATCTATCGATATTTCATTTAATTTATTAATCGTCTTTTAACATCACATTTAAAAGCAACACGAAAATCATTCCAGCATCTTGAACCACTGTCAAGTGACGAGTGCAAAGCCTGAGCAATCATCCCCCAATCCAAACTTCTACACCATCCGAAACGAGTGGACATTTAGCCTCGACAAATTTAAAGTGCTTCATCTCCACTGCACTACGGGTGTTTAGTGACACCAGGACTTGATCTGCGACTCAATGAAAACAGTGCCAGTCACGAGCTGGCGACCATAATCATTCGAGTAACTCAGGCACTTGATTCCTCTCAAGATTATTGTAAAAAACAATAATTGCTATCTAACGTAAATTCTAACTAGTCTCTTAAGTCGTCACATTTGAATGTTTATTACTTGAGTCACCAGATCAGAGGTTTTCCTAGTTATGTCAGTGCTACTCAGAATTGAAATATACATCGCCAACAGCCTTAGTTTAGCTATAGAGCGATGTCATTTCATCGCTGTATACAAAATTAAATTTTCTTATTATTTATTAACCGTCGATATCATACTCTCATTGACGAACTTTGTAATTTTGAGCCTCGGTCAAGTGACGAGGATGACACCTAAGCTGGTACTTCCCTTTCCAAACTACCTTCCAAACCAACAGGAAGACTTGGGACCGCGACACATTTCCCGTGCATCAGACTCGGCTGCATGGCAGGTCTTTAGAGGAATCAAGGCTCGAACCCACGACTCAACGAAAATTGCCTGCCGCGCGTTTGTGACCATGACCATTAGGCTACCGCGGCTCAAGATCATGATCGCTTTAACTTTAAAATGTTTCACCTTTTTCTGCTTTCCGCTGGTAATATATATCACGTGACGAATGTATCGAACTAATATTTGATAAATTTAAGCTAGTTTCGTAACCTTTGGTAGGAATCGAAGTTTTGACATGAGGTAGTCAACCAGGAAAGACTACGATTATCTTAACTTTAAAACGCTCTAATTCCTTGATTCTTTCCGATTGTGATGAGGATTATGTAACTAATGGGTACTGAACCAATCATAATGAATAATTTAAATAACCATTACGAAACTGAACTCTCTTCTTTGGGGAGAATCAGGGCTGACTTCTTTTCTTGAGGAAATGGACGGTAAAAAAAAAAAAAAAAAACGATTTTCAATTCAGCGTTTGACACTTTTCGCTTTCAAGGAATGATGTCTAACATGTGCATACGCTATTAAAAATTTTTAATTAAAAGCTAGAAGAAAAATTTACGAGTTAAGTTTCTGTGGAAGAGACTTACCTTGGGCATCATATAGAATTCCATGGCCATTGTGACAACGTTGAGTCCGATCACCGCAGCGATAGCCAAGTCGAAATACTTGCTCGTGATGATGTTGTGGATGAAGAGACGGGGCTTGGAATAGTTGATGAAGTAGGGAGGCTCACGCATCTCTAGAAATGCAAGAAATTGACTATTAATAGAATTATTTAGCCATAAATGGTAATGCACATTTGTAAGGTATTCATAACTGTCCTAGAATTCATAGATGTCATCAATTTTAGCATCCCCATAAACTATCTCAGTGTCTCTGGAGGAGGTGAGGGTGGAATCTATGTTCCATCACATGCCTGTCCAACCGAAAAGATTTTGTGGGCCGCTTTGGAAACAACGCCTTTCAATCCAGTGGGCCGCATTATATATATATATATATATATATATATAAAGTGACCAATCGTCCTCCTTTTGTAGGTACTGTCCTTCCTCGAAAAGTGTCCTCCTTCTTTTCGATATTTTAAAACTAATTTGTTAGTCTCTGTATTCAGAGATGCCACGCCAAACTGTTACGCAAATGTTGAATACAAAAAACATTTTAGGATATTAAAATGTCAGATGGCTCTCTCTAACACCTGCTATAGAGTGCATTTTACAATTATTTATAACATTCATATTTTTTATGTTTAGACAAATGTCCAAAATTCTTTAATCTTTTTCAATTATGAATTATCAGAGATATCAATGTATTTTGCATATAATCAGGCATCTATTTTCCACAAAACGATTCAAAAGATTAAAATTGAACATATTTCAGCTACAAAAGTTAGTCTTATTTTGAACGATTTAATTCTTAAATATTAATCAGGATTTTTAGAAAAATAAATTTATTCCTTTAACCACAAAAAGAAAATTGTCAAACTTAGAGGAATTAAATCCGAGTATAATAATAATAATAATAATAATATATATATATATATATATATATATATATATATATTTTCAAAAATTGTGTGTGTAGAGTGAAATCAGTCCAACACTGTGGATAATGGTAAATGACGCTTTATTCATAAATATTCAGGATAAGTCTAACACAGACTGCAAAGATAGGACAGATTAACAGCACAGCAAGAAACACAAAACTGTGTGTGTTTATATTATATAACACACACACACACACACATATATATATTTATATATGTGTGTTATATATATATATATATATTATGTGTGTGTGTGTGAAATGAATTCGATTTACTATCTCCTTTTAAACTTAGGTACTTTCAACGCCAATTTAAAATCTCACGTTGAAAGCTACTATTACTTTAATTTCTAGGACATAGAAATTTCTCTAATAAGCGCCCCCCCGGGGGGGAGGCGTTTATTAGAGAAATCGAGAAAAAAAATTAAGGGAAATTATATTTTACTGAATGAAATGTATTATATGAAATATAATTATAATAATTATCCTGCAATCACAACACAATGCTGGTGCTAAATTATTAACGATCAAATGTCATAGAGTAATCAGTCTATGTGAAACCAAACCCTTATAGGCCATGTATTTTAGGTTTGCCTCAGACAAACTGGTTGCTGTTCGCTCGTGCGATCCACGTGTTTCATATCCGTCTCGCGTCTAGCAGTGCAGATCTGAGCTCTCCAGTAGGTTTGCTGGTTAGGTATGTATTGCGTATCGCCCATTCCAGCCAGATGCCATGCGTGCTTGTTAAAATCAGCTCAACTTTATAAAGTTTCTGAGTAAGAATATAGAAGAGGACGGGAAGACTTCGAGCCTCGATAGATTTAACGTGCACCAGCCCCGCTAAGGGGTAAGATCTTTAGCAGTATCATTACTCGAACTCACGTCTCCACGGAAACGACGCGGGTGGCGATTTTGCGACCTTGATTTTTAGGCTACTACGGCCTCTTTTAAATGCTTAAGACTAAGTCGAGAATGGTTTTTATAATTTTTTTTTCTTTATTTGAATATTACAAAATGAGTTTTTGGTCATTTGAAGATAAACTGTAAATGATGAATTATAAATGTAGACAAAACTTCTGTGAATGTTTTATTCTCGAATATTTGGTGTGATTATTCTGTAGGTAATCAAAGATATGGAACACGCACAGCGTTGTGTTATTTGCATACGGTGCTTAGATAAGCTATTTCTGAATTATTTTGTAAATAAAAAATTCTCCATATTAAGAACAAGTAAAGTTTACTTTCTTATATATACCAACAATGCATTTTCTTTTAATTAAAATTTATAAACTTTGAAGACTAGCCGGTTTTTACATTCATCTTTAATTTTATATTTTTCATGTATGTAATCTCCATGATTCACAACGAATAGTCTCTCTTCTGTATTTGTATGTTCATAACATTTTGTTTTAAATGCAATCTTAATAATTAAAAAGATAAAATGTCTGCATTATATTTACATTACTTAAAAAAACTATTCTATTTTTCGAACAATTCGCAGAACTTTTTTAACATTATAACTATTGCGGATCAGAGAATCCCCATCGCAAAAGGAATCTCAGGGTCGAAGTAAGAAATAAAAATTATCAGTTAATCGCATTGTTCATATGTAAATGGAGCGCTAGAGTTCAAAAGGAAGAAGACTCACTTCTGCGCTTCTTGTCCATCTTCTTGGCTCTCTTGGCGGCCCTTCTGGCTTTCTCCTCCAGCTCCTGTTGTTCTCTGCACCTGTGGAAGTTCTCCACGACCACCCCCACGAACATGTTGAGCACGAAAAAGGCCACCAGTAAAAGGAAGGAAATGAAGTAGAGCAATCTCCACTCGTTATAGTTCTCGATGGGCTGCATTAGGAAGGAATTATGTAACACATACTATAACATAACGAAAAGCTCTCAAAGTCACATAGTTGATTTAAATTAACTCACAGTTGTTATAATTTGAAAATTAAATAGGTCAAAGCTTGTGCATTTTTGATCCTTGATAAGAATTTAAAAAAAGTGTTTTTTTGGATAATGTTTTGTTTTGGAATAATTTTTTTTATTGGCTTAAGATAAGAAATATTTGGAGTACCCGTTCTTCACAGGAGTGAACTTATAACAAAAAAACATGGTAAACAAATTATCAGAAGCAAAAATAAACCAAGTTGCCATGTGTATATGATGTAATAAGGGCCAGAGTTATGCGTTGTGGAGCGGTAGTCTTCACTGGAGAAAAGGAAAAGCTAAAAATGCTCTATGGAAGGGACATTACACACACACACACACACACACA
>BMAW01121788.1:26482-41490 GCA_019974015.1 Nephila pilipes
GTAATTTAAAATAATCTCTATGCAACAGTGCATGCATCAAAATGAAATATATAGCTATAGTTTTTGGAGAGAATCTAAAAATGTTCGGTCGGCGTTGAAAAAAAGCAGATGTTAATATGAATACACAACAATGATTAAATAGGAATTTGCTATTTACATCTAGATTTATTAAAAGGATATATTTGCAATTTTTCTAATTTAGGTGGAATAAATTTATTCGATCATGTCTAGTCTTTTGAAAAATCAATTACGTGCAACGAAAATTGTTTGAAATTTAACTGCACCGTAATTCGTCAAAATATACCAAATACGAATTAGGAAGTGGAGAGGCACCTACCTTGACGATCATCTCAAAAGTAAAGACTATGATGAAGATGTAGTTGGTGCCTGTGAGGAAGAGTCTCTCATAGCTGTCCGGGGGAATGGTAGGTCGCTCCATGGCCAGTGTGACGCAGTTCGAGGCTATAAATATTAGAATGGTGTAGTCAAACCACTTGTTCTCCGCGATACGACAGCAGATCCGTCTAAAGCTGTACCGAAGGAGAGAAAAATCTCCATGAAAATCCAACATATAAGTATAGAAAGAAAAATTAGATGTTCACTACAAATATTTGAAGATGAATTTTTCAGAGCTGCAATCATTCTATATTAAATTTTTTGCCAAATATTTAATTTCTGAGGGAGTAGTTTGGACAATAATATAGCTTAAAAGTACAAACAGTATTTTATAAAAGGAATTCTGACATACGTACTTTAGATCTTTTAGTATGAGTTTAGTATCCCCACAACCATGTTTGGAATAATGCAATTAACAAAAAATGGACACCTGTTATATTTAAGATACCTTATACGATTTTAGTTTTATCGTTAAATAATTAAATAATCCTGAAACAAAAGTAAAAGAAAGAAGAAGTGGTATTCTAATGTCATCAAAAATCTTTCAAATAGTAAATAAACTGGGCCTCTATTTTAAATTTAATTCCATAACTATGTGACATGCATTATAATATTTAGAGAACACTATATTTGCTACAAAAATGATTAATTTTCACAGACTTATTTACACTGAATTAACACTGGATATTTTTATTTATATTCATATTTACCACTATAAGTTTTTAGAAGGATTTAAATATTGAAATATTTAAAGCTTTTTTCAACTATTTAATCAAAACTAAACTCCATTCAATGCATAGAAATGGCACAGTTAATTCAATCAATATCTAAATGGCTGACAAGAATGGAACCTAATCCCTCTAGCCCTTCAAATACAAATTTTTCAAACATTAAGTTCAAAAACAAACTCAGATATAATATGAAAGATAAAATTTTCTAATAGTCTTTAGAAAGTAGAAAGGCTCTACTTGGGTCATACTATCTTCGATTTTGCATTACAATAAGGATATTAGGAAGAACATTTCCTATTCAAACACTCTTCCTTAAATATTCTTAAACATCCCTTTTTTCGAAACTATAACCTACTTACTGATACTAACATCCATCTTAAAATATTTCAACCTTACTCAAAAAGGATCATGGTATCTTAGGATAGAAGGACACAAATATGAAAGATAAAACCCTCACAGAGAAATATAACAGTTGACGACACTGACTGTTCCGCGGATGAAATCTTCAATATAGGAAGTTTCAGTAGTCTTTTCATTCTTGCAGATGAAGAAAAAGTTTCGCAGAAAGTTCACTATGGTTCTATTACTTCGAACTTTACTATCGAACTAACCGCAGTCAAGAAGGCTCTCTCCCTTCTTCTAACGAACTGGACCATAGATTCAACTGACGAAATGGATAGTTTCTCAAACTCAAAATTTGTTCCGAAGGCAATTAAAATGGTGTAAGTAACGTCACTCACACCGTACGCGATCTACTCAAGCAACTCCACAAGGAAAAAATTCCTGCGACCGTCAATGAATTTCAGCTCGTGTCAGCATAGACCGTAATAGATGTGCAGATTTGCTAGCAGAAGCACGAAATATGAGCCAAGCTTCTCTTACCATCATACAATCTGATGCAATGCTGTGGCTATGTTCAGACTTTTCATCCAACCTCTGAAGAAACCCCTAGTGACAGATCTTAACTGCTCCAAATGAACAACATCCACAGAAACAGGAATCAGAACAATAAATAAATAAATAAAATTGTATAGAAATTCCCCCTTACAAAACAAAAATTAATGTCAATTGCAGAAATTGCACAGATTCTCCATTGACACCAGAGCCTTTTATATCTATCCAATTATTTTATTGGTACATTTTTAAATTTGACATTGCCCCACACATTTATTTATCCCCACAAGAATTTTTCTACGGCCCTAAAGCAGTCGCTGTCATTACTTTGAGATAAGTATACTCTACATTACAGATGGAAACGATAGCAAAAACTTTAAAGATTAAAATCAAATTACTTTTTCCATTAATAAACTATCACGAATGGAGTATTGAAAAAAGTGTTTTATGAAATATTTTTCTTCGTCAATTTACGCGAATTCTTTGCTTATGATAATTTGTACTAGTTCACATTGACCATAATTCAATCGAAAAGGAGTAATCTAGTAAAATATGGATTAATGTGTTTTTTTTTGTACAGCATTTCTGTGTTTTAAAACGGAAACATATAATTAATAATATGATAAGTAATACTAAATTAATGTTACTCGTAAATTATGATTAATTAAATAATGGTAATTTTTAGAGGTGATTTTACTTTGCTTCTATCATTATTTTGCGTGGGATGATTAGATAACAAACAATTTTAAGAAAAAGTTTGTAGATTTCCTTCAATGTTGCTTTTATTGAATAAATTATATTAAGGATAAGAAAGTTAAATTTGTAAAGAAGTGTGAGAAGAAAAAGGCGATGGTAAATTTTCAGTCGTCATGCGTCGGTAACTCACCAGTTGGATTTGGAAAAAAGGAAGAGAGAATAATCTTCTCTTTCCTTGATCCATCCCTTGGGCTCGAAGAACCAGCACAACTGACAATAAGGAAATAAATATGAATTAATACGACATCCATCATTTTAAAACGCAAGAAAAATAAATATATTACTTTGGTTTTTTTGAATACACATGAGTAACTTAAAATAAACCATATTGTAGTCCATTGTACAAATATACATATATTAAAAAAATTGAAAGTAAGTACAATAACAGTTTACAAATGAATTGTTCATCTTTGCAAAATAAAGATTTTTTTGAATGATTGAGGTACTATATTTTCTATAAAAATATTCAGAAGAATTTTGGCTTACAGTATAAAAATAAACTAGAATGCAATTATGATGCGTATAAAACGTTAACTTTTGGCTTATAAATTTAAATATTCAAATAATTAATGGTAATTATTGGACCAGTTCCCTACAAATGGACGAGGAAATGTTGATCAAAACACTGGAAAATTTCTTAAAAGAATAATACATATTATAAATAGTTATTATATAGAGCATACAAGAAGAAAACAAAGATAAGCGATTAATGCAGATGGATTACGATAATATGAAAAGTTTGAGTTTTATGCATGCCATTTTAAAGGAAATTGCTAATTAAAATATTCTTATATTCAATAAACAAAAAATAAGCTTCCACACTCTCTAAATATATCTTAAAATGCAGAATGTTTAAAATGTTTAATTATCTGCAATTTCCCCCTATCTTAATATGTTTATGATTCTCCTTTACCTTTATTGAGTCTACACTACAAGAGGGAGGAAAATTAACACTTGAAATCTTCAGAGTTATTATTTCAGAAACATAGTCAAAGATCACATATTAGAGAGGGGTTTTGATAATTTTTAAGAAATCAATATTGTTTCTGTACATAATTCCTTTTTTTAAAAAATAATTTCTACTATCTGACATATTTTTTTTATTTAATAGACACCTTTCGCTGAAATAATAGAAAATATCCATTAGTAAAGATAGCATTTTATTTTCAAATTTTAATACAAGGAGTATGCATATTTAAATACTTTTCCAAGAAATAGGGTACCAAAAACGTTTTATAAATAAAAAAACGAGAAATAATTACAATATAGAAAGAAGCAATATTGGAAAAATATGAATATAAAATAAAATTATAACTTGAAAAGAGGAATTCAATTTTAGAAATACAAAGCAGAGATCAAATTCAAAGAATAATATGATCATAAATGTGCAAAAAAATAAATTAAAATATTAACACTGAAGATATTTTAAAATCTTTAAAACAAGCAATTCATTGATCTATTTTAAAAAATTGTTGAGACTGATTTGACTGCACTAAAAATTTATTTTCATTTAGTAATGAGATCAAAGCAAACAAATTCGTATTTCTCTCATATAGTTAACTTATATGTTATTCCGATTTTCATATTTAATTTCTTTAATATTCTAAAATCGTGAGAATAAACTTTGATTTAATAAAAATTAAATTTCAGCGCTAAAGATCGTTAGACAAATATGTTCAAATCTACTTAAATTTTCATTTAAGTTAGCCAGATCTTTAAGAATATATGCCCAAACCAAAACAAAAAAATATTTGAAAAGTTTATCATTCTAGTATCTGTTTCTATTTTTTTTTCTATATTTTTGAAACTTTGAAATAATCCATTCCGCCAATTAAGTTAAACCTGTGAAATATAGTCACCTGATTCTTCAAGTTTTGATATCCTCTCCAATTTTTATAATTATTTTTTCAGATTGAGATAAAAAAAGTAAAAAGAAAAGAAGAAAACTTCCTGTGTCCCTGAATACGCATTGAAAATCACTAATCTTATTTTCCTTTCAGCGTCTTGTGCAAATTTGTGTGGCAGAACCTTTTTTAACTCAGCACAGAATATCAATAATTATATCAATCAGCCAAAAAAAAAAATTATATAAATCAGGCAAAGGAAGTACTTTTTTCTATTAAATTAATTACGAAATTAATTCATTTTAGGAGTTAAAAGGAAGATTTAGATAATTTCTTGTGTTCTTAATGTATGAATAATAGTAACTTTTTAAAATCAAAAACCAAACATAATTACCAAACAAGTAGCAATATTAAATTCCTCACAAATTGTAAAACAATTAACCATTTGCGTATCCTCCAATTTTTAAAGAACATTAAGCTTTTTAGACGAAACGGACTTTGTTTGAAACTTAATATTTCAACACAGAGTTAAAAAAATATTACTATATTTCATCATCCTCACTAAAAATTTATAATAAGCAATCAGATCAATAGTATCTAAAAAATTCATTTGCATGTTTCAATTTGTGACATTCCATGAATCTTTTATATTCATCTGCATTTTTACATTCAAATACAAACAATATAAATGCCGAGCTCAGAGGCTATACGACAGTAATTCTCGAGTGAAATGCATTTTAAAACTTAATTTAAATAACTGATTTTATACAGTAAAATCTGCCTGAAAATGAAATGTGGTCAGTAAACATCAACCAAACACTGAAATGTGGAAACACATTTGAGGTTATTTGGAAATAAAATTATGTATTTAAAAGCAATACATGAAGCAAAAGGACAAGTACTGAAATTAAAATTTCTTTATCACAGCGAACTGAAAATAACTGTTTTCTTATAAGAACATTAATTCCTAATATTATGAAAAGGCAACATATATAACATAGAAGACGAGTCTTTGACACAAAAGCTGCTGTTGCTGCTCCAACATGCAGAACAAGAGATGCAAATGCAAAAGCCTAGCAAGAATTGCTTTTATAAGCTGGCATGTGCTTCAATGCGTCCATTGTGACAATAAATCATAAGAATGAATTATTTTTTGTCCTGAGTGAGAAACTTTCTATAAAGTCACCGATATGTTATTTGAATGATACATTTATAGCATGAGAAGAATATTATGCTTTAGCCATTTCGCATTGTAGCATATAGGACAGTAGTTATCTGATAATTTTGTCTTCGTACCCTCGGAATAGGATATTCGTAAATTATATAGGGTGGATCAATAGCATCCGACGCATTTTAAATTTTAATATAAAACCAACAAATTGATTACGACAGTACAGCTTAGACCTCAATGATTCCCACACTTAAAATATTTGTTTGTGGAAAAAAAATCGAATTTTGCCACTGAATTATCTTGAATTTAGTTGATATAAGTGTTTTATTTGAAAACACTAATTTAGATGCTAATGAACCAGAAGTGACGCCTTAACGTTCAATTCACAAGAAGCACACACACTGAAATATGATAGTTGTGGTTACACACATAAAAATAAGTATATCTGCATAAATGCTGCGTATTTGCTTCTACCAAACAAATGTGCTGAGATTTGATGGTGAATTTTGTTTTTACTATTTTTACGAAACAATGTTATCTATTAAAGAAATTCGAAACCTATTTTTATTTGCATAAATAAAATTTTTGGGAAGCATTTAGGTAACAAACCGCACTCCTGTAAGTCAATTATATGATTTTATTTTAAATTTTCAGATGTGACAGGTATAGATTTGTACTTCGGTAATTGGTGTTTATTAGATGCTCCTGTACCCTTAAGGAAACCTTTACGCACTCCATGGGTACTGAAACTGAGCATTGTTCGAGTCTTGTGTACCATATACGAAATATCAAATATAAACGTTTTAAAAATTGTTTTAGATGAAATTCAAAATAGTTTGGTTTTTATTTTGATTAGGATGCGACCTGCTATCGTTGGACAATTGTTTTATTTTTGAAACTTTCTCAAAAAAATAATCAGATTTTTGAAAATGAATAAAAAACTCTCTTGCGGATAATATAGTGTAAATGATCAGCTGATCATATAGCGTATTTCGGATTTTATTTTTACCCCAAATTTTATATTAATCACCCAAGGGGCTATTGTTTTAGTTGGATTACTTTTGGCGTACCAGATCACTTTTCAATTTTTTATCGTTTGCTTCAATTTTAATTACATTTAGCTCAAATGTATTCAATTTAACAGTAGTTTATCGTTTGCTTCAATTTTCTATCGGAAAAGTTAACTATAGTCAATTTCTCGATATTTCATCATTTATTTTAATTCTTATATTTAATTGAGTAATTTAATAATAATTATAAAAAAAAACGCACCTTGAGTGGCTAAATCTGTTCTATGTAAAACTTTGCACCGAACTTTTTAAATTCTTTTTTTATGTCGATTTACATATAATTAATGTAAAATAATTCAATCCTTATTTTTAAAATTCAATATTCAACAATTGCATATTGTGGAGGTGATCAAACAAATTCGTTGAAAATTATAATTTTCATATATTATAAATATTTCTAATCTGCAAATGAGTTCAGAAAACTTATTTCAGAAATTAAACGACCTGATGAAAAGAAATCAAGGGTGCCATTTTATCAAAATTCAGCATAACGTTCTGTTTTATATCTCTGTACTGTGGTCTGACGATCTTAAAGTCGAAGCATTTTGCGATCCGTTTTTTATTTTTCATTTCAAATGATATCATTAAAATTTGTTTTCCTCAATGTGCATTGATTTCGAAAAACTTATCAGGATATTAATCCTTAAAAACTCATAATATTATAAATTCCTTTCCTTATATAATTACGATTTCTGCTAATCAGGTAAATGGTAAAACAAGTATTGGGATAACAATATGTATATGGCGTCATCAAAGTGTACTTATTAAAGATTTTGAAGAGGATAATAGCCTTTGTTGCTTTGTATTCCATAAAATAAACCCATCAATCAAAGTGCTTTTAATTCAAGACTTTTTTGTATGCTATGACAAGTCTCATTTTGCGAAGCACTTGAATGGATGACAGACACGAGATGATTAAAAGTTTCATCTCATTAAGCTGTGATTTCTTTCGAATGCAATTGCAACGTGTTTGCGAAAAATTTCCCGTGCCAAAGAAAGCAAGTGCTAGATGTGCGTAGGATAGGTTCAAACCTTTAGAAAACAGAGAGAAAACATCCTCCACGCTTTGCTGTCGGACCAGTAGAAGAGGAGGTGTTCCTCCTCCTCGTCCTGACCCCTTCCGTGGGGACAGGACCTCGTAAAACGAGTGGTGCGTCTCTGCAACTCGCCGTACCGGTTCAGGAGCTGCAAAAAGGAATGGTCACTTGGTAATTCAAGCAGAGGTCTCTAATTATGGTAGTTACGAATACCATAGATGGTTTGGTTTTATGAGCATTCGGAAAAATCCTCCAGACAACGGTGGCAATCGCTGATGGGAAAATTGCAAACAAAAAAGGTGTTTTTTTATTGTATTTTTTTAAAGGGAATTAATTTATGGGGAGAAAGGATGGCCAACCAGTGGCCCTGCGTAGTCTTAACAATTGCACGTGAAGATATCTTGAAAAATTAAAACATCTGGAACTCCGAGTTGTGATAGATTTAAAAATTTAAAATCCATTTAACAGGACTCATTCAGTGCTAGGTTTGATGATTTTCAAGGAGATAAAAAGCTATTGATCTTTTCACAAATCACTTCTTGAATTTCTTTACAAGATGTTTAAAGATATCCCCAGAATTCCGAATTGAAATTATTGATCTACGTTATCATATTACACTAAAACGCAAATGTACGGAACTTATTTTAACTGCAAGTGATCCAAATTATATTGAATTTTGGAAATTTGTACCAACAAGCGGTTTCCTAAATTAACGTGATTTGGCTGTTAGATATTGTTACAGATTTAGATCAACATACATTCGTGAATAAATGTTTTTTATTCTGAACATAATAAAATCAAAATATCATTCAAGATTAACTTATATGCATCTAAAATACCACATTTTATGTATTAGCAACTTTGAAAATTAATCATAATATAGATGACTTTTGGTGAAAAATACAAATTCAAAAATCACTCTTATAAAGTATTGACTACTTCATAATTATTTCAATCAATCACTTCAACTGTTTCACATTTTATTCATTTTTATATTATATACTTAGCTTACATACTTATTGACAATAAAACTTAAATTTGAACTTTTGTTTCATTTGTTACAGTAACTTTTTTCACACATGCACTACTCAAACCTACATAAAAAAGATATGCTGTTACAAAAACCTCATAATTAGTTTAAAAACAGTATTTTTCACCTTTTAATATTTTTTTATGTTGAAAAAGTTGGAAGTGCCATACATGATCTCTTTTTGTTCAGATAGTGACACTCTCCCCAAAAAGGTTAGCCACATCTGATGTAAAAAATGTTTAAAATATTTAATTTTGTAGTACTTGATGAAGAGACTAAATACACTGCTGGCCATTAAAATTACTAAGCCATAAAGGCGGCACGCAACAAATGTCAAATTTGCATGAAAAATGTACAGGAATATGCTATTCGTTAATATTTCAGGACACTTGAACGATGCAGGTAGGAGAAACGTCATCTACTGTTTACATAAAAAGGAATAACGGAGGACCATTTTAATACTAGTCCTTTGTGTAAAAAAAGGTCGTGTTATGCTTCGAGTAAAGATGGAAGAACTCCTATTAGCATATGTCGAAATTTGACCTAGGCAGAATCGTGGCCATCCGATACTACAATGTATCGTTCCGCGTTATTGGTTGTCGTGATCCCTTGACTGTTATGTGAATATGGAATTCATGGGTCCAGGAAGGTCATGCAGGATCTCAGCGACTACTAACGCCCTAAAGGACAGATGTATTTTGCGCGATCATACTACAACATCACTACACTGAGAAAGGAACTTGGCTCATTTGCAGGACGATAAATTCCTCCCCTTATAATGTATATGCAGTGTAAATAAAATTCTGTTATTCGTTATCCTTCACGGTACAGCGTTTTAAATGGACAGTAATGTATATTAACGTACCCCCGTTAACGTTGTAAAAGAACGTTTTCTAGAAATAATTCTCAAAGATTTGTTATGTGTATGTATATCCATCATGCACCATTCCTTTCCAATTCGTTTCGAAGATAGATGAAAGTTGTGCACGCAGCTACTACATATGGTTTATAAACTATCATTACGAGAAAATTTGATTACATAGCATATCTTTGAATAGGAACACTCATTATTGACATAAGGAACTCTGGGCTGAATTTTACCTTGGTAAGTAGCCACGAATTCAGTTGCAAATAGCCGCTATAGATATTAATTTACTTGAAATCTAAGAGCTGCATTTATCAGAAAGCGCTTCTCTGAGCCGGTATATTTTGGTAAGATGCTATGAATGTTATGAAATTCAATAATATAGCGTTAGTGGCATTGCTATTCGATGTTATTCTTTAAAACTGCATTGTTATAAAGTAATTAATAAGAAATAAAATGCTTTGATGTATTTTACGAGTTTCTGAAAACGACTGTGAACACTTTAATACAGAAAATTGGTTCTCTTTTTTAAACATATTCTTTTGCATTAGTCTATTAACTATACGAGGGTGGTTCAAAAAGTACTTGCATTTGACAACAGATGGTATTGCTTAGAAAAGTTGATTTTATCAATGTGTACTGCTATCTATAAAATGTCGGCAGAATATAATGATTCTCAGAAAAGTTTTGATTGCTGCAGCACCAAATTGTGGTCGTCATTTTGCATCTAGTTTTCGCCGTCGATGAAATCCATGTTTATCATTATGAGCAGAATACCAAGCACATTAAAAAAAAACGTGTTGCTCTCGGTTTATCTGCTCCAATGAAAGCGAAGATGGTCAGTAGAATTACAGAAACGAATTTTTGGGATATGAAGGGCGTCACACAAACAGATTTCTTATAAAAAGAAAAATCCGCTACTGGACAATACTATAGTGAGCTACCCCATTCCCATTTCCAACTCGCGCGGGTACTTTTTGAATTTCCCTCGTACAGGTGGAAATTATAATTCCTATTTTTTGGGGGGTGGGAGGGGGTATGCATGTACTTCATACTTTCTCACAACCAGAAATTGTTTTAGATAATAAAATAATATATCATGCAATGCAAATGTCTTTCAATTTAGCCACGTGACATACAAATTATTCAACACGCTGTTTGTAAGAATTTGATAACTTTTCGAAATTTTCATTTTTATAAGTCCAAGGAAAAAATACTGTTGAAATAATTTTCTTTCCTTCCTTTTTTCATGGTATTTAATACCTTAATAATTTTTCGAAATTTTATTTAGCATTATTTGAGTATAACCTTAGATGTTCGTTAATTTGATCATTCGAAAGAACATTAAGCATTGTCAAAGTACAATAAACAATAGCATTTCATTTCATAACTTACCTTGCTCGGCAGTTCGCAGTCGGTGACTGGTAACTGATTGATGTCCTCCTTCTTGTCCTCGTCGAGGTTGTTGGGCTTGAAATCGTCCTTGAGCGAGGCTCCGGACAGAGATGCGGCCCTGCAATACGTGTTGGAGGGACTGAGCGTGTTCTGGCTGTGCAGACTGCTGTTGAGGGACATCTGTCTACTGCAGGGGGCGTGCTGTTGCTCCCGATACTGCGACAGAGAAATGCTCTTGATCGAATTCTGGGGGCTGTTGCTATTGTGGTTGGCGATGGGACGCTTGTTGTTGGGCGTGTTCTGTAGGGTGGGAATGCTACCGTTGCAGTGCCCGTGGTCACCATTCGAGGGATGGCTGCCAATGGAAAAGAACTTTTGTATTTCGATTGATCTGGATGGTGTTTGGATGAATTTATGGCTCTGAATCCTCAAGGGATGTAATGAGCCACACGCCAGGTAAACATACTAAACTTTTTCGAGTTAAAACAATTTAAAATTCAACCACAAGATAGAGAATAAAATAGAGCTTAATAAAATTATATGAATGATATTAAACCAATATCATTCAAGAAATTAAAAATATTAGGTTGAGGATTTTACCCAAACTTATCCATTATTGATGGTGTATAAGATTTGAAACGTTTAAAACGAACACAGTAATAAGCAGAATGTTCAGTCAAAATGTGTCTCCCGATCTGCAGACATAACCACACACAGGGGGATCCTTCCCGAAAAAAAGATGTTAGTGAATAATTCTTGTGTGACCGATTCATTGACGTGTCAACATAAAGTCTTGTCTTCTCGATGTTAATGAATGCCAATGAGAAATGACGGGTTTCACATGATGTAATTTATTTCCTTTTTCCAGTTTCGATTGATCCTGACAGTGGTCATGTTGGAAATAAATCATTTGGATACCGCCAAAAGGCGAGTTGTTTCGTGTAAGTGAGAGCGCATGGGTTCATGGGTAACATTTAAGAGTACATTTGGTTCTTGACCGCGTAAGACGGGTTATTTCTTGTTTTGATGTAATATCTCCTGACCGCAAAAGCGGGTTAAGTTAAAATATGGGCTGTTTGGAAGCCTTGTATAATTTGTAAATAGTACAATTATTTGTTTATGTGTAATTGGTGCGTAGAGACTGTAAATAAATGGTTTAAAAGACATAACATAATAATCGCTTGTTGTAATATTATTCACTACAGGTCCTGAATGATTCGGCTGATATGGAGAGAAGCACGGTTATGAATCGCACTTTACTCTCTCTCTCTACTAAGAATTCATGAAGGAGAAAAGTTTTTAAATAGGTATGTTAATCAAGTGATTATTGATATATCCTGTTCATTTTTGTTTCTTATTTAAAAAAAAATCTCCAGACTTGGAGGAAAGGCCTAACAAGCAACAAGTTTAGCTTTTTTGAAAATTTAATGTGTATAGGATTTGTTTACTTATTGTCAAGTTGTTTAGTAAAGGGGAGGCGTTCAGTTTATAAAGATCTTCTTTTAAAATGAAGAAAATACCTCCTTATCACATCTATTAAATTAAAATTTCAAAAAATTGAGAATTCTGTAATTAATAAGAAATCTAAAAATCATATATGATTTATAGCTGGTACATGCGTAAAGTCCCGTCACCAAGAAATGTAGCACAACAATTTCTAATTCAGTCAACGATTGGTAATCTTTTTCTTGTTTGACAGGAAATCACTCAAATACAGTGATAGCTATTTGTTGAGCTTGATGGCTGTGCTCAGAGCAAAGTGAGCCGATGTCTGCGTATGGAGCTGGAGCAGTACTGAAGTGTTCTTCACCGGTAAGGTTCAAGATAGGTATCAACTTCCTTCTCCCGATAACACGAGCTTAATGATTGCTTCTATATCGGGTTGGGATGAGGGAAGCACAAGACTCGTTCTGATTGGTCAAGAGACTTGAAAACATGAGATCCAAAATAGAACTCCGTGAATGTAGAACCAGGGCAAGCGAGTGTGTAAGTTACTACACAGAGAATATTTTAGTATTTGACAAGTTAAACATGAATAGCATAAAATTTGATCGTTCTTTGTATACATCTAAGGTGACCAGATGTCCAATTCTTAACAATTTATCCCAAGTCCCTCGAAGTCTTAAAAAACTCCCGATTTTTAGAAAGTATGTGCGACAAGCAAGGGAACGGCTTGGGAACGGGCAGGGAATATACGATTATCAGCTTCCATGTAGCTATTTCACCAGGATATGAGTTTTATATTATTTTTGTAAACTCTATATTGTTGAACTTTAGTAATAAAAATAATTGTTGAGAGCTGATTATCAGGAACTGCGTGTCAAAGTTCGCCTTGATCAGTTGCTAGAATACGACCACAATTCCTTGGACTTAATGAACAGTGGCATTTTTCGGCATTGGCAATGAAAACATTTTGTAACTGTAAAATGAAGAGAGAATGTCTCGATTTGCACACTTCCACAGATTTTATTCTTATGGCGACATGTTCCGTAAGTGATCTAGCATCATTTGGAACTTAGTTGCAAAGGAATTACATTTCATACAAAAATTGGAAAGAGAGAGGAATTTTAGAGAGGAGAAGGGTCAGGATGTAAGCAGTTTGTTGGCCGACCACGAAGTAACGCCTTCGCATATTTAGTTTTGTAACTGTCTCTGTTTCGATACTCATTGTACAGCGTGCTAGTGCTAGTTAAACAAGTGATGTCAACAAATAAGCTGTTCAGATGATTTAGATAAGTAATTTATTTAGATACCAAAGGTAGGTATTTTTTTAGTTCCAAAATTTTTAATCAAGCCCCCCCCCCCCCCCGTCAATGGTGTCCCGCTCTTCGAATGTTAAAATCTGGTCACCTTATACATATCACATTTTTGCTATAGTACTCAAAATGAATGAAATATTAATTACCATATTAGCCCGAATGAAACGTGACACCAAATTTTTTTTATAAAAAAAAATTTGGTGTCACGTTTCATAATAATGATATAATAAGATAGATATAAAAATGATGAATTGAATACGATCCATTCATTTTTCATAAGAGAATTAAAAAAATAGTCAGATAAGCATTTATTTTAAATAATTAATAATACAGGTTATTATTATTTATTTATTATTAATATCATAAATTGACAAGAAGAGTTGTTACATCCTATTACCCATACCTCGAATTAAGCGCGATCAATATTTTAACGGGAAAGGATTAGTTAAAAAGTATCGTGCTATATTTGGGCAAATACGATAATTGTTGGACAGTTCAATTGCAATCTAAATACATACATAAGCGAACGTTGAATCAAACACAGGCACATAATGCATTTCATTGTTAACTTCTCAAGTTCGAAATGTTCCTTCAACTTCAAAGTGCAAAAAGAAGAATTACCTTGGGCTGTGGGAAGTCATGTTGTTGAGAACGACGTCTTCGGACCCAGATCCGTTTTCTGAACTCTCGTTTTCGCTCTTCTTCCTCCTGTGGGCGCGCCAACCATTGAAACTGCCTTTGGCTTGTAGGCTGAAGCATGGGCCTAGAGAATTCTGAGGGGAATTTATGGAGCAGATTATAAATTGAATGAAAAACAAATAAATATGAATTGAAAAACGCAATTTTTTCACATTCATTTGAATATGTCATGTATGAAAAAATTGTGTTTCAGTATTATTATTAATGATATATTGTTATTACAGTGAATTACTGGTTATGATCACTGATACAGATTCTAATCGTCCTGATTAATTTCTCGACCCTTTGTGTAGAGGGACTGATGCAAGTTAAACAAGCCGGTACTCTATGTTTTCATATTGGTGTAGTGTGGAAGTTTGAA
>BMAW01121788.1:51346-73886 GCA_019974015.1 Nephila pilipes
CTTCAACTTGTATTTATGGATATCTTCACCTGCAATTAGTTACCCTTAGTATAGTTCACATGAAGATACATATAACCAGTCACATTTAAATGAAGCAACTGCGATTCCCGATTTTAGATTTTAGGGCTCCAGGGAAATGTTTTGTGCACAAGGCTTACAGTCCCATTTAATGGTTCAAAGTTAATCCATTCGTTTAAAATTGCACATGCATCATGATATCTTAAACTTGCCATGCAGTACATGATTTATCTTCCTTGTAGGTGCTCTGTTCGATGCTTCGTACGAGAATTGGGATGTACTGTCAGGAGCGATTGATATTTAATGAGTTACAAGACGCAGTAACCTTTGTGAGCCCCAATAAATATCTTTTTTTGAAAAGAACCCTTTTTTTACCAGTAATTGCGTGATGTTACCTAGCCGTAAAAACAACGACTGCTAACTCGGTGAGATTATTTATCGAGTGATAAGTACTTTTTTTTTTGTTGTTGTTTCTGTCTTTTTGTCATACCCCGACAGCGAAATTTGAAACATCGCGTGTCATTTTGATAGACTTAATTTTTTTTTACAAAGACAATTGCTGTGTGAGTCCTTTTTTCTTTATATAGTCATTCTTAATGAAATAATCCTGTTTAAAGAAACTCGTTCTAATTTTAAATTAATGTGAGCATCTCTATTTTACGTAAATCTAATGGATAAGAACCCGAAATATTACAGAATAAACCGGCGATGTCTTGTCGTTCCAACATAATTACATTACTGAAAAATTTTCTAGTTTTTCCCATTTTTTTTAATTTGGATAGATTGTTCGGGATAGATTGTTCGTAGTTCACACTTACCCTTCTCGATATTGTCCTTGGGATCCTCCTCGTCCCATTTGGGGTCTGGGTTCTCTTTGTCGGTACTGGTTTCGCATTCCTGCTTCTCGCACAGGGAACAACTGCGGGACCGAGAACCGGACTCACGCTTATCGTCCTAGAACAAATATCCCATTTTTTTTTAAAAAAAAAAAAATAAATTCTAATTATTTTCCCCCCAAAAATAAATTTTTTAAAACCTAAAATAACACGTATTTATATTTAATCTAAAGTAATGTATATCTATGTTTAATTAACATGAAAAGTTTATTTCATTTCAATATTTTGATTTGATTAAATTCTACAAGGTAACATGAATAAGTTTTGGGAATTTGGGAACACTTTTGATTTTTTGGATTTTACTAATAATTCTGATCCCTGATTTACTTCAGAAACTGGCTATTAACACGCTCCGGATGTGAAATGAAGTAAGGTGATTTAAATAAAATCGGGAAAGTGTTTGTTTGCTTCATAAGAAACACCAAAAATAACGGTAATTTTTAAAGTAATTTAAATGCTTCGGAACAAATAATCTTATTTCGAATTATTTTGCGGCTTAGATAAAAAAAAAAAGAAGAAATTAAATACACTCATGGACAAAAAAATTAGCGCACCAAGATGGAGTCGTCAAAATAAAACGAAATTTCACATGTGAAATGATTACTTTGATATAAATAAATGATTAGAAAATCAAAGAAAAAGGATCATTTATTTCAGAGAAAAAGGCAAAAGAATGGATGATTTCATACCCTGCTGAACCCCCTGTAGCGCGAATGCACGATGCGATACGATCGAGCATTGAGGCATACAAGTTCTGTATGATGTATTGGGACATTTTTTTCCATATTTGCTGTAACCTTGCCTCTAGTTCGTTCAAACTCGTGGGATGCCCAACTCGCCATCCCAAATGATCCCAGATATACTCGATTGGTGACACATTTGGGGATCGGGCAGGCCAAGGAAGGGTAATAACAGTGCGGAGACAGTCTTGTGACACCCTTGCTGAGTGAGGCTGAGCATTCTCTTGTTGAAATATGGCTCCTGGGAGCCGTTCCATGAGTGGCAACACATGTGGTTGTAGGATATCATGGACATACCCCTGGGCTGTCATGGTGCCACGGATCAATACTAGGGGTGACAGTGTATTGTAGGCAATGGCACCCAATACCATCACACCAGCTGTGGGAGCGGTGTGTCGCTGTAAAGCAAAGGCAGGATGGAGGCGTTCACCCCGGGGTCTCCACACACGAACACGATTGTCCTCACTGCTGAGATTGAATCTAAAGACGACCTGGTTCCATTCCGCTGCAGTCCAGTTTCCTCGTGCGTGGCACCACTCCAAACGGAGGCGTCGATGGGTGGGCGTCAAGGGCAGTACACGTAATGGGCGCCGCGATCCTAAATGTCCTTCAGCCAGACTCCTTCGTATGGTTCGAGAAAACACAGGGCCTCCTAGTGAAGGAGCTACATGTGCCTGGATGGCGGCTGATGAAGCAGTTGGCTGTACGCGTGCATTTCTTACGATGTGGCGGTCTTCTTGACGACTGGTCTGTCGAGGGCGTCCTGAGCCTGGTCTTCGTGTAAATGACATCTCTCGGATCCACTGGTCCCAACATCTCCTCACAACACAATCACAGCGGCCTAATTGACGAGCTACTCGCCTAGCTGACCACCCAGCTTCCATGATGCCGATGATTCTCCCCCTCTCAAACTGTGACAGCTGCTCATATTGTCTTCGAAAACGGCGTAATGGCATGTCTGCCTCAGCTTTTCCTTTGTAAACGATTCAGCACACTCAAACAAGCTTTGATTAACTGTTTTATACTCCACGGAGAACGACATTAAACGCCCTCTCCTGGCTATACGCAATGCGCAATCACGCTGTATTTCTAATCATTTGCATATCTCCCCGATATGTACCTTCATGACAAGTTTCGTTACGATCTCGCAATTATTTCTTGGTGCGCTATTTTTTTTTTTTTTTGTCCATGAGTGTATTTTTACTATTTTTTTCTTTTCAAAATGGTTAACAGAAGGATATTATAGATATGATTAAAAGCTTCATAAATATTGTAAGTAAAATTCATGCTATATACCTAACTGGCTTGGTTTCCTCTAACTTACTTTTGTTAATATATTGGTTTTTCTTATTAAAAAACATCCATAATTTTTTTTACTGTGTTTGAGTTTTAATTGCTTAATAGTTCTTAATGAACATAATTAAGAGACAAAAAATGCAGCCCCTTCCTTGATGTCCCCGAATAAGATAGAATAACATATGGAACCTTACCCACCTGAGCGATATATTTTTTTTAACTCAAAGATATGAAACAGGGTTGAATTTATTTGATGATGTGTCATAGATTATTACCTCCGCGGAGAATCCCTCAACAAGAATGGCGACAAGGAGGTTGAAGAGGACGTAGTTGCCGAAGGTCATGAGGGCCACGAAGTAGAGGGCGGCCCAATGGGATGTTTTCTCCATGCCGTTGAACAGGACCACGTTCCAATCTTCCTGAGTCAGGATCTGCAGACGGAAACCATACATTCTTCTTAATTTTTGTCTTACTAGTCTAATTTGAAACACAATGACACAGCTCAGAACTCGCACCAGTTTCTCAATACAAGAAATTGAGCGAATCAATGTCAACATTCGGTATCAAAAGAGAGTAGTATTGCAGTTCAGGATAAACATTGATAAAATTTAACTGTGGGGTTTATTGGAATAAAGGTCCGAAAACTTAAATTTGTAAACCAAAGTATAGGTAGTTATTTAGTAAATCAAAACTATAGGCAGTTTTAGAAATTTAATAAATTTCCAATAAAATGTTTAAAATTTTTTTTATCATTACATTTTCCAAATTCACTGTTGATTACTGAAAGAAATTAAGGAAAAAACTCAGCTAAAATAAATGTCGGTTAGTTTAATACTGTTGCACATACAGGGCACATTATATTCAGATTCAAGTTTTTTTTGATAAATTTGCTAGATATTGGAAATATCACGTCGTCTTTGTATGAAAATGAAATAAAATGAGAGTAACATAGTAATTGATTTTATTAGATATATTAGTAGGATCTAGGGAAAATATTTTCAATCATATGCAGAATTTTCGAGATATTTCCTACAAGAATTCTTGACGATTACCTCAGACCAACTTGGAAGGGAAGACTTGCAGTACTTAAAGAAAGGAATCCTACCTTGAATATTATAAGAACTTCTATTGATCTTAATTCATTGCAAAAAATTTCTCAGAAGTTTTTCTTGGGAATCTTAAGGGAGACTCCAATCTTGATGATGGAAATAATACTCTGGGTATAATAATAGTCATAATAATCATGAAGGCTATTTCAAGTAGAATTATAGACCATTTCCTAGATTATAACTTCTCATCCTCATTTTTTTTTTTTTGTGCAGCTCGTCTCTTTTTGAGTTCGAATTCTGTCGAGCGTTGGAAAAAAAAATTACCTGGAAGACAGTGACGATGGCCCACAGCAGGGAGTCGAAGTTCTTGCGGTCGCACTGAGTGGCGCCGTCTGGCAGCTTCCTGCAGAACTTGCATCCAAAGAGATTCATGCCAAGGATGCTGAAGATGAAAATGAAGAGGATGAGAAGCGCAAAGAAGACGGCCACGTTATCGACTGTCCTGAGCATGATGATGAGCTGTCGTCGGAGGGCGGGCAGGAAGCGTACCAGCTTCAGGATGCGCAGAAGACGGAAAGTCCGGAGCACGGACAGGCCACTGCCACCCCCACCGCTGCTTTGGCACAACTCCACCAAACTAGAAAAAAAAAAAAGATAAATCACTAATCTAGTTTCATCCAGGAAATCTCCAGTACTTCTCTGATTTGTATATATAATGTGGATTAATATAATATGCACTATAATATATGAAAATGGGCGCACCACGAAGGAGTTGGTCGAGTGCAAAAAGAGGTAGGAGAGGTTGATAAGATGAACATGCACAGACAATAAAACGATTACGGTTTTGAGAACAAATGCAAATTTTATTCCAGAGTTCGATTATTATAAAACGGTGTAGTCCACCGCTGGCGTGGATGTATGTTATGCCTGGTATGGCAGAAATTTATTAAGTTAAAGTACCCTGTGTGACTTCTTTGCGAAATAATCTCCAATTGTTGGAATAAATCGGCCACAATCAGACAAAACTATAATCTTAGTCTTTAGCTACGAGTCTAGTTTCTGACTATATCCTGACAACCTACGCAAGCGTATCAATCGTGGCATTCTTGCAGATCATTTGTGCATAGACGAAATTCTACGACCAGTTATGTTCCCATTCCATTTGTGCTATACTAAGTTTAATTGTCATCAATATAAAGTCATGACACACAAGGTACATCTTGTTACGAACTGCCTTTAAGATCAACAAACACTTCTTTGGGCAGCTAAGTCCTCTGAAATGTCCAACTGTAAAAAAAAATCTACCATTCATTATACAGCTCTTGTGCCATACCTCAATATGATATATTAGTCAAAAACTATTAAACTCCAATTAAAGAAACACAAAAATAAAATAGGATTCTTTATTTATAATCGCAATCTGACTTGAATCTCAACCTAACTCACAATCCTAATTTATTACTTAAATAAGAAATCTATTCTACCAGTTCACTCTTTCTTAATTCCGCATCCCTCTTCAACATTAACTACGTAGCTAAACATTTTTAGTGGAACTCTCTTCAGTCCAAAAAACTACCAGAAGAATTTCAATATAAATAACAGTTCTATGACAGCTTGTCGTTATCCTCTTTAACCCTGTATTGTCCATGATTTATGTTGCCTTCATATATAATTGTGTCTAATTCACTTCATTTCTTTCTTCATCTAATTAGCTAATCACGTTTCATTTTGGTTGGAAAGAAATTGTAATTTCATGCAATTCAAACTGATAAATGTCCCGAGATTAGTAAAGAGAAAATCATGAATACCCAATATCATATACCATAGATCCCATTTGGAATCTGATGGGAAGAAACCGGTTACTATCTTAGAGCATTCCTCATTTATCCCAAAGTCAGAGTCAATTTCACAGGACATTATGCGCGAACCTTAATGCCGCGTTAGTTGCAAGCTGGGATCTAGAGCAGAGGCGAACCATCTACATGTGCATCAACCATTTTGAGTAGATGAAGACGAAAGTTTATTTTTAAAATTTATTCTATTAAAAAGAAACAGTATTTTATTTACGAAATCAAATCATATTATGATTAACAGTTAATAACCAGATGCAGATACAATCTTTTTTTTTCTCATATGTTTATCTAGTGAGATGATTAGAGAGAGAGATGGATTTTCTCCTGAAATTCTGATTGTGTTTATATTGTTCGAGAATTGACAGTTGTCTCAACAAATCTATAATAAGTTAATGTGTATTGCGGTGAATACTATTTTTTATTCTAAAGCAAAATAGATATCTAGGAGAAAAATAAAATACAAAAAAATTTAAACTTTAATTAAAAAAAATTTCCTAATGTAGAACATACTCAATTTGTTAGGTTTTCAATAGGCCAGTAAAAATTTCAACATATGTATTTGTTAACCCGCCATTTAAACATATCTATATTTTCACATCTTATATACATACTAAACAGTTATGCAAATACCACTTTTTACGAAATTAATGAACATGAAATACATAAGGAACAAATATATATAAAGAGAAGAGAGATAAAAAAATGGTCACATTAAAAATTTAATCAACATTAAAATGAACATATAGCTGAATGTCATATTGGTAGGGAAAAAGTCAAAATAACTAATGAAGTTTATCATGCTGTGCCCCTTTTATAAAACAAGAGAAAATAGAAAAAGGGGTTAGAAAAGGGAGGAATAGTAGAAAAAGAAATTATCATACCTGAGAACTACGATAACGCTGTCGAAAACGTTGAAACCGCTACTGATGTAGGAACAGAAACCTTCGGCGAACATCTTGAGTATCATCTCGAGAAAGAAGACCGCAGTGAAAATGACGTTACTGATTTCCACAGCCAGTGTCAACTCGTCGGGCTGCAAGGAACACAATTTATATTAAGGTGCGTATACTCAAATACTTGCGAACCGAGCAGCTCATGAGCCGCTGGTTCACCGTCTCTTTGTGCTCGCAAAAAATTCTATTTAAAAGGGCTCGCGAGCAGCTCATTTGACGCGTATACATTTGCGACCTGAAACGCTCGTGAGATGCTCGTCAAATTTATTTTCACTACAAACTTTCAGTTATCAATGGGAAAAAAGGAATCAACCTCGAATCGCTAGGTCACAAGATAAAATAAACAGTGGCTCTTGAATCTCGCGAGCAGAAAGAGAATCAACTACGCCATACCAATCTCAGCAGAAATTCTTTTTAAGCTCATAAAAGAGAAACCGACAGAATATGATTCGCCAAAGGCAATTCTTTCGAATGTGTATGCATTAACGAACTGAACCACCCTTGAGCTGATTTTATTCTCAAATGTAGTCGTACCTTTGCAAAGCATCCTAATCGCGTTTACCATCGAAGCTTGAAGGGAATACACACTCTGTTTATCATGACATTATTCAAATAATCTTCTAATTCAGTTAATGTTGTTTCAGCGTTTGATGTTTTATACCCTGTGGGGGACGACAGACGAATAGGCCATCTTTATGCAGACGTCTAGCCACAGTGAACCGTGATACTTGCCGTCCGGTTGCCATACGCAGCTGTTGAGCAATGCTGCTCGAAGTGTGGTTCCGATTTCTTCCCCTTCAGAACGATACACCGGTCATTACTTGCCGTTGTTTTCCTCTGCTCGTGTTAATGAATTGCATGTTAACTGGGTCCGACTTTTTAAGAGCGGAGAGGGAAAAAAATGGCTCATACCGTTTTGAACATGCGCGCTTTTTCAATGTGAAATCAGTTCTCGCTAAGAATAAATCAGTACATCGTTTAAGCATGTCTTCTTGTAATGTTAAAAATTTCGACCCAAACCCAGAATACCGTCTCTGATTGAACATTACTTCATCATCACGTTCTGATTTGGCTGTTTTTTTTAGAGAGCTGTACATTCTATTATATTTTTCATTTCTACTTGAATAGATCCTTTTTTCTGGTGTAAAATATAGGGAGGGTGGTTCAAAAAGTATTTGTGTTAGAAATGGGAATAACTTATTATCCATTGATATTTTCTCTTTTTCTAAGAAGTCCATGAGTATGACTCTCTTTGTATCCCCCCTCCCCCCAAAAAATCTTTCGTATAATTTTTAGGCCGTCCTCGTCTTCTCTGGAGCATAGTCACCGAAAGCAACTCAATGGTTTGATTGTTTCCGGTGAATAATGATGTCTCATCGATTGTGACAATTCGTCATGGAAGCAATCAAATTTTGATTTCCCAGAAAATGGATGTAAATAAAAACTAACAAATGAATCAGAGTTACATTTGCTTTGCCACTTTTTAACAGATACCAGCACACAATGGAAACATCAACTTGCCATAGCAAAGCCATCTGACATCAAATGCACTTCTGAAAAATATATGTAGCGAACACATATGTACTATTTGACTTTTTGAGTATCCTCATATATATCTTTGTGTATACTGTATTGTTAAAAGGGTTTTTAAACTTTACATCCTAAAACAAAAACACTGCATATTTATGGAACGGTTTTGAATTTTAAAAAAATGTCATATTATAAATGGGCATGTGTATTACAATTTTTTTTAAAAAAAAATTATGAAAAAGCAGGATTCATTTTTTTCTGTCTGAAATTGTATTCCAATATTGGTTCAGAATCTTTGATTTAAGGCAGAGAGAGAGAGAGAGAGAGGGAGAGAGAGAGAGAGAGAGAGAGAGATTTCGTTTTAGATTCTCTCTCTCTCGCGCGCGCAAAAAAAGATTTCGCATTTAGAACATATTAGGGATTTTCTTGAAACGATTGCTGGATTCTTGTAACTATGGATTGCAGCTATTTTCAAACAAACAAAATAAATTGAATATAATTTGACAGAAACATGATATGAATGTATTAAGTACATCATACACCAATACCGACACATATGCCGCCTATTTAGCATACCAAAATGTTCCATTCTAGTGATTGCAAATTTTCCGGTAATTCAGCGGAAATTTCAGCAAAACCAGTATACTGGTAAGCAATAGGGAATTTTTTAAGCTGTAAATATAAATTAACAGTTCACAAGATCAAAAATTTATTTGATTGTTGTATACTGCGTGTGTAAGTAAATTGTAATCGTGATACAAATAACGTAAAAAAGATTCAGGAATTTTATTACAAATAACAAGTAAAATACTTATACTTGAATAATTTTTCACATAAAGTATGTAATTAAATACGTGATATATTTGTCAGTTAGGTTTAAAAAAAAACATAGTTTATCAACATTTTGGTCTCTTAATCGTGATCTAACGTATGTACAAAATTATCCAATCGTAGAAAATGTTCCTTCAGATTCCAACACTTATTCGCTTAATAACTATTAAAGAACCACACATATACTATTTGAATGTATTTTCTTGTACAAAATATTTTATTTTTAACGATTTTATTTCTTTTTCCAGTTGCAGATTATTCATGTCGTATTTCTGTTTTTGTTTTGATCAATAAGTTGATCTTTTCTCTCATACAAACAAAGTTATTCCGATATCAAAATAATTATACATTCTTGAATAATCGGAATCAGCAATTATTTATTATTTTTGTTATAATTTGACTGAAATAATTTTGTTTGTCGTCTTTATTGAATGGATGTATAAGAGTTCAATCAATTCCATAATTTCATTTCTGATTGTAGAGCTTCCCAGGGAATAATTCAAAAAAGTGTATGATAGTAATTTACTGAACCACACTGGTAACAATTCAAGAGTAAAATACCTAATCTGAATCTAGCCTTTCTTAGGAATTCTAATTTTTTGGATCGCTTTTTTGGTGAGAATTTCTCTGAATGAATTTGGTCTCAAAGCTCTTGGAGTACTTAATTCTGTGAAATAAAAAGGGAATGTTTAAGGAAACTAAAAGAAAAGGTACCTGGTTGTGGTACTCGATACCCATGCTAAGGGTGTTGACGAGTATGGCGGTGAGGATTCCCCTCTGGAAGTACCGGTGGTCGGTGAAAGATTTGACTCTACTCTGCTGCCGGCTCCACCAGCGGCAGAAGGGTGCGGAGGCTCCAAAATCCACTTCGCTCTCTTCAGACCAGCACTCGTCAGTGGTGTGGAGACGAGACTCCGCGGTCTCGGGGGAGTGGAACACAAGCTGGGGGGCAGAAAGGTGCTTCTCGCCTTAGAAGGGGAAATAAAAGAAGATGAGCTTGTTAGAAAAATGAATTGCTGTGAATTCCAGATTTTGGTACTTGAGTAAAATTCGGTTGATCTTCGTCACCAAATAATGCGAAATATCGCCAGAAATGGATAGTGTCACTAAATGATGCGATATTCCAACAAGAGAGGAAAGAGTATAATTTTTCCTATTTTGCTATTTATGCCATAATAACGTAATGTGGCTTTTTTCGCTATTTGTACCCCGCGTTTCAAATAACCTTGTTTAGCCTTTGTTTAAACAAAAGTTTTCTATCAGCTATTTTCATTTAAACATTTCAAAGTTTATCACCGTATTTATTTTGTAGATCCAAAGACTGTAGGGATCGGCTAAATGATGCATAAAAAGCACGCCCCATCACTTAAATTAATGTATAGATTAACTTATGTGGTGTCGGATTCACAATGAAGGGGTCCCATTTGTTGCTATCTTGAATAGAATTAGGAAATTTCGGCCGCGGAAATGATTGATGTAAATTCGGCTGAAACTGCACCATTTTTCATGATCAACGGAAATTTACACAAGTACCCATTTTTTTTCTGGAATATTCTTAACCTTGAGATTTTCCATTAATCTTCGAAAGGAAGTTCCTCAAATCTCTATGACAATTGAGTATTATTGGGACTCAAATAATTTAACAATACCTTTATCGACGATTTTAAGAACAAATAACTAATTTCAGAGAAAACTCTCATTATTATTGTCATTTTAATAATTCACTCGAAGATCTTTACAAAAAAATTAGTATCAGTTTTATGAAACCGGTGCAAACTGATTGATTCCTACCATTGTTGTCGAGCTGAAAGAAATACTTCATTTACATAAAGTTCATTCTGACTGCGTCTTTGTTTACTGTGTTACATTACAGTATTCATATTCAGAGTTTTGTATTTTGGTTTAAACAGAAAAATCTGTCCTAAAATGGTAAAAAAATTTGTTTGACCTATATATTAGTTTACCCTTTTGTGCCATACTAAATTTGGAGAAAATTCCCAAAGTACAAATTTTTTCATTTGAATATTAGATAGTGTGCTTTATTGTGTCAAAATATAGGAAGTAGAAATAATGAAAAGAAAATAATGAACAGACTGAATGAAATAGAAATAGTAATACTGAATAGAAAGGAACAGAAAATAATAAAAGTCTCGAGAGAGAGTAGAATAATAGAGAGAAAAATGAGCCAATAATTTAAGTAAATACAAGAAGTAAATAGTTTTTAAATAATTCTTTTCTCTAAACGTTATTGAAGATAGGATATTATAAGTCATGAATCTTTCAAATTTTATTTTTTAAAATTTATTTTAAAAACAAGACAAAATCAATTAGCAATGCATCGCTGCTCGTAATTGTGAACTCCACAACTTTGAGATGTTTAAGTTCTACTGCAATTAATGTCATCTAGTACAATGAGTATCTTTGCATGTTAAAAAAAATTGAACATAGTTCTCAAAGTCCTCTAGTGGTGGGAAAATTAGGAGAAGAGTTAATTAGCCCATCTGTTGTCCTCGTTATTCCTGAGTGACGTAAGATTAAGAGGCTCATCGCTATGGTCCTAATGCAGTTTCAATTGAAACGCTCCCATGAACCGGAGTATATGTTCGGAATCCTACAATAGATGGCGCCCCTGCATTTCCATCGCTTTGATTTTTTTTTCCATTATGAAAGAAATACTGGTACATTAAATGATAATTACTTAAAATTGAAGTTAAAAGTCTTATACAATCCTTAATTGTTGTAGTTTCTAAATTGTAAAATATTGTGAATAGTACCCTCCCTCCCCCCCAAAAAATCGAATTAAAGACAATATCTTGGATCTTTGTGTTTTGGATCTTAAAATAACGTTTCAGTACTTCGATATTTCATTTTTAAAAACATGGACTCAATTTTATGACATGTCTTTCTTATATTACCATATTGTGTTAAATTATTATTATTTTTTCGAAGTTCTTAATAATGAAGAAAAGACAAACGCTCTGAGCATCATAAATTATCATAATGGTTATCAAAGGTAAATTCTGTTTAACGCCTATTTAGCTCTTCTTATTTTTTTAAAATATTTTTGTATACACCGAAATAGGTGAAATTCAGAACAAGGGAGAAAAAACTAATATATAAGCATAAAATTCATTAGTTATTTACATGTTAAACATTCGATTTCCTAATTAGAACGCTTTCTAACGCAAATAGAAATTTTGAATGTTTGAGAACCATACATTCAATTCTCAAAACAACATAATTTTTACAAAGGATTTTAATTAATGTTCTTAAAATCCTAATAAAAACACACATAAACGCCAGATGTCACATTTTTTACAACTTCCATTTTTCCTTTTCAATTTAAAATTTTATCGTGACATACTTTTCATCTTTTGTAAGTCTACAAAAATGCTTGGTTCTCGATATCCTGTCTTTAAAGGTATCTTCAGATGAAAAACATTTGCATTTAAAGCTGGTTAATTTTTGTGCATGTTATTATATTTTTTAGGGATAGGAATTTGAATTTAGAAATGCCTCTTCCCTACCTGTAATAGAAATAGTATCTTAGTAAGGAGAGTATCTTTTCCTACAGTTGAAACTGAAAAATTGTAAGCTGAATAACTATAAATATCTGTAAATGCTGCTGTAATAGCTATAATCATAGCATTTCTTTCATTCATTTGTAACAAATTATAAAAAAGTACAAAAATTCCAAATGACAACAGAAAAAGATCTTAATCAAATCATTTCTACTCTGTTGCACAAGACAGGATAGAAAAGAATACTGAAACTAACTTGTTCAGTTAAAAAAATGCGGCTGATATCTTCAAAAAATAAAGCTTTCTTTGAGAAAGACTCTGGTACTTGACAGCCTTCTTTCAACAAGCAATTTCAGACAACCTTCGTTTCATCTATGGGTGCCGACTGTCACTCAAAGTCTGTGTCTGCGCCAACAACCTTCAGAAAAATGACTGTGGCACCCAAGAGCATGAAAGGATTTCTTATTTTACCCGCATTTAACAAAAATAATAATTTCTTTTTCGTGATGATCCTGAACCAGTCCGAAAAAAAAAAGTCAAAATGAGATTGCTATCTGTCCCGAGTTTCAAGAAAGTATTCAGTTTTTGGAATTGCCCTCAAAGCGAGTCTTTAAAGTATCCGAAAAAATTAAAGAAATTCTTAGTATGTCCGAAATAAAGAACATCTAGGATTAAATAGATCTGATTTAAAGCTGCTTTCGTGCGAAATCAGTCATCAGAAATTTGTGAAAATGAAGGAAAGGGAATTTCTTTCAGCGGGGAAAAAAAGCAAAAATCGCAACCAGATACATCGCTATGTTAATAAAATTATACAATTAGCTACTTCTTTACGATATTTTTACAAATTTTACACAATCTTTATTGCAACGAAACATATTCCACATGATAGGCATCATTTTCAGTTACCATCTTAAATTTTAAGATGCCATGTTCTCCATTTGACTGAAATTAGTGATGGGAAACGTTGTAAAATGATTAGTAAAATTCTTGGATTGTCACTATTTATCAAATTTTCAAATCTTCCCAAAGCCTAAAATAGAATACATTGAAGTCTGAGAATCGTGTTAGTAAACCTATCATTTAGTGATGGCTAGTTCACATTAAATCCAGCTTGGTCGAAGTCCTCACATTAGTGGGAATCTGGAATTCTCATTCCTTCATCAAGTCTGCTATATGGTGAAACAATTATAACTGGTAATGCCTATTGGCAATTTTGAAAAAAGGGCTCTTCAATACTGATCAATCTGTACAAATACGATTTTGTATCCATAATATGTACTACTCAAAAGTATTTGTAAATTGAGGGAGAATGAGGGAAAGTTGATATTGCAAAAGCCAAATGTGACTAAGCTGCTCTAAATCATGTGTAACTGTGATGTAGTCGTAAGAAATATGAAAGAAAAAGAAACAAATAATTGACAAGAAAGAGAGTCTAAAATAGAAAAGGATCACTAGGGTATCCCGGGGATGCATCTCTTCTGTTTACCAAAGATAATATAGGAAAGAAAAAAAGATCACTAAGGTACCTCAAAATCATGATACTCGAACTTCATTAACGAATGTACCTGCACGTGAGCACCGATTAAGCTATCTTCTTTTCTATTCCGTAGTCGTGGAAGCCTAATGGTCATGGTTGTGTACTCACTGTCTACGGTTTTCGTCGAGTCATGGGTAAGAGCCTTGATGCCACCAAAGACCCACCATATAGCAGGGGCTGATGCATGGTAAAATCTGTCGAGGTTCAAAGTCCTCCCGTCTGTGGGGTGTGGAAGTTTGGAGAGGAAGGCGCCAACTCAGTTCTCGTCCTAGTTACTTGACAGAGGTTCAAAATTACGAGGTTCATCATCAGCAGCCCTCGTATTGCTTCCAGTGTGATGTGAGACGCTAATAAAACCAATAAATCCGACCGGAAACCCGAAGTTAATCAAATCCAATAGTAAAAAGTCAATCGTGTGTTTCGCAGATACGAGGTGATCACTCATGCACCTTCTTCAGACGAGACTATTGGAGAGTTAAAACGGAAATACCAAGAGGGAAAAAAACGAAGTTTTAAATTGCACTTAATCTTTGTTGGAAAAAAAATGGATATCAAATTCGAAAAAAAATTCAATATTCTGGAGGCAAATCTGATACGACATACACATGCTTGAATGAAACATTTCTAATGTCCTATATCCTAACTTTTAAAAGTTCTAATTTCATCCGTGTTGTAAGGGAAATTCTCTAATTTTGAATTTTACATTTCAAAACTTAAAACGTTTCAATGGGGTTCTCAAGCAGTGTTCTAGGATGTCACGTTGTATGAGGAATTTTTATAGTTCTAGAATCACGTACTGCATAACTGTGCTATGTAACCATGCAGTGTAAAGCAGTTGTCTGTCTTGAGACCTCGACAGACTAAACGTGCACCAACCCCACTATACTACGGACCTTTAGTGGCATCAGGGTTCGAACCCACAACTCAATAAAAACGCCGACTGCGAGTTCGCGACCAGGACCACAAACAGTGGCCGATTCATAAAAAGGGAATCGAAGGAAAAGAGGGAGTTAAGCGGATTCGTGAGTTAACAAAACTCGATTTAATGGATTCGACTACAATTTGATGTTCCAAAAATACTTATACACCTCCTTCTTTTCCTATTTTATGAAACAAAATATTTAATCAATAAATTTAACTACCCTTAATTTTTTATAGTTTAAAATTACCGCGAAAATAACTTTACGTTTGATGTGTAAAGTTTCTCTCTGTTTTATGTTAAAAGGTCTGAATCAAATTCGGACTGAAGTCCCGCCATGTAGCCGAGGTTGATGCACGTTAAATCTGTCTGGGCCCAAAATCCTCCCGTAAGTGTGGTGGGGAAGTTCGGAGAGGGGGATCCCAGCTCAAGTGTTGTCCTCGTCGCTTGACCAAGGTTCGTCGCCAATAGCCCTCGTTGCTCTTAGTGCATTGTTAATTAAACCAAAACAAACAAACCAAACTCGGAACATATTTTTAGGTAGAAAAATATTCAATTTTCATAAAAATTCGTAATATGAAGCAAATGTACTCGAGGATATATGTAAGAAAAAGTAAAGTTCCTTATTTTATTCCATTGGATTTATTGGTCATATTAGTGCCAATAGATGTCGATAATATCTCATGCTAGATGAAGTTCAAATATCATTCATTACGTCTGTAACTATAAGTTTGGAATCTATTTAAAATTATGAACAGAATGAACGAATGAAAGAAGAGCTAGCAGTAATTCATTTTTTTGGACTATATGGATGTCAGCATCTGAAATCTGTTGTAAAATTGCTGAGGTTTACTGTGATGGTATTATGGTTAACTTAAAGGGGCTGTTCGTCACTAAAGACCCGGTTTACTGTCCCAGGAAGTTCTCTTATTGCATGATAATGTAAGCCCATATTCGGTTTGTGACATTCGACAATCTCTTGGAAACTCTACTACATCCTCCTTGTAGTTCTGATTCAGCTCCCTTCATAATTTCATTTATTCCTCAATCTTAAGAAACATTATCAAGGACAACGTTTCCCCTGAGATGGCGACACTCAAGCAGCCAAAAATTGGCGTCATCAACAGGACACATGTTTTTAATGCCAAAATTTCTGTCCCTTGATTTACCGGTAAATTAAAGTAAACAAACAAGGTAATTACGTGGAAACTCAGGTAAATATGCATCTTCGTATTCGCTAAATTTTCTTCTTTATAAATTTAAATTTCTGTACAAAATTAAGGATCCTTACTTTCTTATACCCCCTTGTAAATTTACTATACAATTCACTTAAAATTTAGAAAAATCCATAAATACGGAATTTTTCCTTTGAACACTTTAATTGAAAAATTTATTTAGTAATGCTGTAAAGAAGGACGAAATACGGAATTTACTTTACACCAAAGCAAATAGATTGATTTTTGGAAGAAATTAATTTTAACAAAATATGCTTCACTCTATATGATAAGGAAGTCAAAAAATGAAATTAATGTTAGAAATCATTATCTGAAAATATTTTCCAATTTTGGGTCCATTCTTTAAGACCATGTGATGACAGCCTTAAAACAACAGCTAAAGCCCATAACAATCAAGCAAGCTTTATTAAGCACGTACAAATCACCCGAAATGGTGTCAAAAGGATAAAGTTAGCAGCAATTTTACGTTGCATCGATTTTATGTCGTATACCAGAAACAATAACCAACTGGTTACAGGTTTTATTTTTTAAACGTCAGCATCAATTTGCGGAAGTTCGTCGACTTGCGCTCTGCAAGCTGTCTCAGCTCAGCATTTCTTTCTTTTCTGTCTTTCATCGCGGAAAAAAAAAGAATGAGGTTTTTGATTTACAGAGGGAGGTACGTAAGCAATAACGTCGAAAAAATGAGTCTGAAATGACAGAAGATTCTGCGACGAAATGTCGCCTCATCCGTCAAGATAGCTTCTTTTTCTTTTTCAATGTGTCTGGCCCAAAGCCACGGCTGATGCATTAAAAATTATTGGAATATTGAGATGCTGTCAAGATCTCGTAAACATGGAGTTTATTTGCGTCTGTTTGTTTATTTATAAATCACTGATATCTTTTTTTTTGTCGTAAAGGAGGGTGTTTCATTTTAAATCCCGTTCATTGGACTTTCGTTTGAAATAGCAACTGCGGAAGTGTTTTTTAGCAACTTCGGTTTCGAAAGATTTATTTTTAGGTAATAGTAAAAGTATGCCTTTTTTCGAAAATGTTTTTTTTTTTTAATTTATAGAAGCCAAAAGCCGCTAAGGTAAACTTCAAATTAAAATGTAAGAGTATATTTCATTTTTTTCCTCCTTTGAGAAATCATAATCATTTTTCTTATTAATGATGAAAATTTGTGTTTTATTTACAGAGATATTGATCGATAAATAAAACGACAAATCTCATTTTCATCATATGAATAACTAAAATAATTTTCTTAATGTTCTATCCTGTGTCACACTGTATACGATTTTGAATATACACTGGACTCCAGAAGTTAAGGTGCAATCCCTCTTTGTGCCTAATTTAAAAAAAAAAAAAGATAGACATAAAACCATGGAATTTGGGTGATGTGCTTTCAATAGCTATTTATTGATTTTTGTGTAATTTTTATATCAAACAGGATTTACAAATTCATTTTAACATTAAGATGTATAGCACCATCTGCTTGTAAGAAAGTCACTGCCACCCATCCCATTACCGGCCATCTTAACGAATGAAGCAAACATCTCCTAGACATACTCAACATCTTAGTACTAACAAATGAAAATCAACAAACGTTAACAAGTTCTACATGCATTACAAAAGTGGGATATTTACTCTTTCCTCTGATTTCCTCTGATTCTTAAAGAAATAGAGGTGGGTATAATTGTTTCATAAGATTTTATGAAGGTACTTACAATCATTCATAGTAATCATATTTTTATTCTTCATTTTCATTTTTTATAATAAATGTCAAGAGCATTGTCTGTATTTTAATTGTTTAAAACTATCGTTTACTCTATAACATAAAAAGGGTGTAAAATAGCATATTTGGCATTACTATGGGGTGAGTAACTCCAAATCTGCTGCAGCGTCCACCTATAGTGAACCTCCAAAACGACAACAGCAATCGCTACAGGAAACAAACCCGCTCTTCTCAGGGCGTTGATAATCACCTCCGCATCCTGTTCTGGAGTATGTGGAATTCCAAATTTACTGAACTGTAGTTTTCAAATATGACGCAGACATAATAATAATTATCGTAGATGGCGCTTCTACAGAAGTTTCATGTTTTTATAAATTGAAGAGTTACTCCATATCTATAATTAAGCGATTCATGTTTTCCAGGCGATCTCATGTTTTTATAAATTGAAGAGTTACTCAGTATCTATAATTAAGCGATCCAGGCAAGTAGCCTCAAGTATCATGAATTTCGTAAGCAATAAGCTAGCTATCAAATCTACCACTTTACGTGAGATGGATGACCATGACAAACATGCTTGGAAGATTGGGACTTAATTTAAAGTAGTTGGCCTCTAAACAACGTCCTGAACTTCGATAAGATCACCAATATAAGCAAGCATCGAAACAGCATCATCGCTGGATAATTTAATGCTCAATCAATTTATTAGAGTTACAGTTTTACAAACACCTAAGATGGTAGTTAAGTAGATCGTCTAGACTATTCTGACCTCATTCAAATTTCATCTGAACCAAATTTTCTCCCTTTTGGCGGACATGCAAGTATTCTAGACTTAGTACTGGTACACGCAAATTTAATCTCCAAAGAAGATCTTTTTCTTAATGATGATACTGAAGGGTGTAGCAACCACCATATGAGCATTTGTATCTATAGCAAAATATTAAACTTCCAAAGAAAATGATTACTCTTTGGAACATCAAGAAGACTGGTGGATGAAAACACCAACTTGTAATAGGAGTGCCCCTACTAGCAGCTCAAGAGGGCGTGCGCAGAGGGCAAGTCAAAAGATATCGGCCTTTATGGAACCAAACCTTAAATGCCTTCAAGATAATTAGGAATACAAGGAGACGTAAAGAAGAACGTACGCATAACATTAACGACAGAATCCAATTAAGAAAGGCCCTAGCTACACTAAAACGAGCTATTAATCAATCAAAAAGAATGCTATAGATCATTTATAAAGGATGGTTTTATGGCTCTAAATTTTTGTCTTGCCTAATCAACGAAAAATCCAACCACCAATGATAACCAATAACTGTAAGTGACTAACTGCTGTACAGCCTTCATAAAGTCGTATAGGCATTATGCAAACATTATACAACTGTTAGGAAACTTTATGTTATATCGGGGGATAGAAAATGAATTGATGTAAAATAGAAAGTATCTGCTTTTTACTAAAATATGAATAAGAATACTTCTCTTTTCATAAAGAATTTTCTTCAGAAGATCTTAATCACTCCATCGCTTACTTGCGTAGCGTAAAATCCCCTGGACCTGATGGTATCTACCTGGATTTATCAGATACCTCGGTTCAATAGCTTGGGTAACTCTTCCTAAATTAATCAATAAAAATTGGAAAACAAAAGTATCCCAGAAATAAATAAAAGCTGAAACAACTTCACTACTAACAAAAGGGAAACCAGCCAGCATCCTAAGTAGCTACCGATTCTTCTCCCTTACAAGCGTATGTTGTAACGTTGCAGAAAAAGTGGTTGAACGCAAACTCGGAATTTCTTGATTCAATGAGCGCAATAAGTAATTACTAGACCAAGGTTCACTAGCATGGGCTAACCATCCATCAAGTTGTAAAAATCAGTCAGGCTGTAACAATTCTTGAGGATTTTAAAGCTACTTTTGGCATCGAATACTCATATACAAATTTAAGCAATTAGGGGTAAACGACAACATGTTGAAGTGAATCAGAGATATAATTTGTCAGCGTCTCATTTGGAGCAAATTACATGACTCCATTTCAATGAATAAACAGTTACACCAGGGACTGCCTCAGAGTACAATTCTAAGCTACTTCTTATTTAACATTATGATCTATGGCTTCAAGGCAGCAATTCAAAATTCATTGGGAATATCATACTTATTTTTTGCCGACTATGTCATAATGTGGACAACCGACAGTCGCATCAAAGCCCTTGAAGAAATTCTGAACACGGCGCTTATCCATCTCCAAAAGTGGACAAACTCTAAAAAATTGGAAATAAGCGTCGAGGACAATAGTTCAGGGATTCACCATGTCAATAATTGTTCCCCAAATTAACTTTTTCTATAATTGCGTACCGCTTCTGCATATTTCTCTATCCAAATACCTGGGATCACTCTCGATGTTAAATTGACCTGGATCAACTACGTTAAAACTACAGTTGAGAAGTACTTACGACGTAGAAGCCTCTTAAAAGGCTTACTACACAGAATTGGCTTCTTAAAAGGCTTACTGCACACAAGATGAATTAACTTCAGCTTACAAAACGTATGTTCATCAGGTGATGGAATATGACAGTGAGGTTGACTACTTAGAAATCAAAACCAATTTAGCTAAATATGATATCGTACTAAACGGCACCCTCAGAATAATTATTGAAGAAGCTAAATGAACCCTTATTACGCCCATGTAGTTAATAGCATTGGACCTATTGAGTTACTCCTTGCTCTCTCCTCAAATTTTTGTAGAGTGTAAAGAGAGTTGATTCAAACAACTAAAACAGATTAGGACCTGCAACTCAACATCTGAAAATGCAAACATCCCCTTTAACACACGTAGAATATTTAATGAATAAGTGCTAAGTTTTTATTGAGTCCCGAGCTTCCTGTAACTTTCTGTGATAGTCCTATCCAGCAAATGCATGGATATTCTTAATTGCAATTCGAGCAAGGCTGGAGCCAATCTTTTGGAATCCAAATTACGCTATGCGTACTTTTAATTCATAAAACGAATAGTTCCACGTTTACTCCGATGGCTCTTGATTATCTGAAGGGAAATGAACAAGTGTCGGATGGCACTGCAATCTTTTTGAAAACTCAGTAGATGTGGGAAAAAGCAACAGCATCTACAAAGGGGAAGAAATATTCAGGAAGCTACTAAGCAATTACTAGCTCTTAATTTATCTCCAAGAAAAGTTGTATTTCTCATTGATTCTTAAGCAGCCATTTTAGCATTGATCAATAACAACTCCGCAGACTGCCAATAAGCAATCTAGTGACGCACCTAAACGGCAGAGCTCTTCAGCGTTGAGCTCTACAGTTACAATGGGTTCCATGTGAGAGTTCCCGGTAGTGAAAGAGCTAATGTTAAGGCTTGACACGGGGCAGAGCCCAACAAATCCGAGATTCCATTGACACTCAGAACAGCCAGCAATCAAATAATTTCAATTGTTCATAGTTCTGCTAGAAAGATCCTCAAAGCCTTGAGTAAAGATAAAATATCATAGTGCCTTCAAATGGGGACATATTCCACTGCATTTGGAACGCTCTGAAGCTATCGCGTGTTTCCACCTTGCTCCCGGGCACAACTATTTCCACCATAACGGTTTGGCTCCAGATGAGATCTAAACTTTTTTTCGGATCTCCAATATGGGCTGAGATATCCTGCAGAAATTACCCGAACTCGACTATCTACCTTCAGACATATCTACCTACTACTAGGCGGCTCGTTGCCGAATGGCCGAACAGCAAAGGATGGGCACAGGCTAAATTAAATGAAAATCTATAACATGAAAAGTGACGCATCAAGAAAGAGTCTTCCGATTGGCACGAAAATCAGCAGATGGGATATGTACAAGTATTGAACATATTTTCATAAAGCATCATAGGCTTTGGATATTTTATTAAGGAAATAAAATAACAACAACAAAAAACAATAACGCTTTGGTCCACCACTTGTCCTGATGCAAAAATGTTATCTGGCTCGGCATTGAGAGAGTTGGTTGCGAATGAGCTTTCTGCGATATTGGTTGCCATACACGTTCCAACTGGTATCAAAGTATATTAAGAGCTAAAGTGCATAATATATTAAGAACTAAAGTGCAGTTCACTTAAGCTTTTCACAAATTTTCAAAAAAAATTCGGGAAATGATTTTTTTAGTCGTCGGAAAAATTCGGTGAACAAAAAAACCATTCTTATAAAATGAAGTTATTGAATATGAGATTGAGCTTCATTCTGTTTATGAAAATAAAGCAAATTTTCAATGATTAGTTTCTCGACTTTATTGGGGAAATGTCCGTATTTGGCCAAGATGGATTTACAAGTATTGGCTTACAGGGAATAGGTTCAAAAATAAGTAAAGATTTCTGGCCCATGGTTTTCTAAACACTGAAGCTCCATGAAACCATTTCAAGTTTTTCGCGAAAGAAATCAAATGTTTAATTAAAATTATTCCAAA
>BMAW01121788.1:80482-190562 GCA_019974015.1 Nephila pilipes
TATGTATTGTGAAGTTCAAAAAGACAGAAACAAACGAAAACGTTGAAAATATTAGTATTATTTTTCACACTAACTAGGTCCTTTTCTCCCTCAGAAATGTTTTTAAAAAAATGTATGAAACAAGAATAATTATGAATTCAATGATTCTGTCTCTTGCAGGAAAATTGATCCGCAATGAAAAGAAAGTAATTTGTTTAGTTTTAGAAATACTAATCAAAACATTTGAAATAAGTTCCAAACCTGCCCGGAATATAAAATCTAATCAATTTCCTTTCAAAAATATAATTATCTTTCTTAAAATCTTGCAAATAAGAGTTTGAATCGTAACTAATTTTTTAATTTACGCTCTGATGAAAGACTTACTGTAAGGTTGCGCTAAAGTAAAATAGTTTTCGATGTATGTACGCGTATAATATTAAAAGGAATCTATATTGTGAATTAATAGCGGCCCCACCCTGTATTCTTATTTTTCCTGCCTCGCACTGCATAATGAGTTGATGGTTCTGGGCAGGTTGCCACCAGACAAGAAGTCTTATTGTCAAGCTGTGTTTTGGTGTGTTGTCTACTTGAGCGGTAATGAATTAGTCTGCACGAAATATGGGCGCCAAATGTAACTATTTTGTCAGTTTTTAGATTGTGATCTACATAACGACGATAGAGAATGTATATAGATTTTTATTTGAATATATTAAATGCCATTTTCTAGTGAATTACAACTTAAGGCATCCAGCTGTATTCGGTGACGAATGTTTCATAAATTGACAATTAGAAAATTTTCTTTTCAGTTAAATTATAGAAATAAGCTTTAAAGGTCATAATATATATATATGAAAAAAACCGTTTTTTTCATGAAAAATTTTATCAATATTTTTAACGTCAAGAAAAATAGTATAAATAAAAAAGCTCTGGATATAATGAATATTTATTTCATATAAATACTTCTTAATCTCTTAGTATGACGAATCGTACGATAAAAATTATTTTAAGAAAATAAATATTTTATAAGAATTCGAAGTTGATGTTAATAATTCTTTCGTCAAAACTATTTTGTTTTGAATTGAAAATAACTGAAAAATGTGACTAAAAGTAACTATTATATCAAAACCTGTAGTTTGTTATTCTCTGAAGAGCTATTGAAATATGTGTATCAAATTTTATTGAATTGAGGGGCATTGTTTTGGAGACATCATCTTTTTCGTTCACAAGTTATGGTTAAATTTTCCTTCTTCAAAAAACACATTCAAAAATATATAATTATAATTTAGTTAGTATTTAAAAATCAACAACTTAAGATTCTCCAATTTTATACATTATTTTATTCTTCTCTTAAATTGCGAAGTTTCTTTTTTTCTTACAAGCTTAAGAACTTTTCTGTACGTTTCTCTGGTGGCATAAAGTGGCATTTTGAATCTTCACTGTGTTAAGCATGAGAATGGCTCATAAAGTTCTTGTATGGTATCACTAAGTTAAATTGTTGTTTCCATTGGGTGCTGCCATCTGTTAAACGAAGCCAAAACAAATTGGACAATGATTCATAAGCCAGTTTTGATTGAGTAGTCATTTGCTGCCAAATCAAAATTTGATTATTGCCGCCGAATTGTCTACATCCCTTTGCGTCGAGTTGTCACCGTTAGTGAGACCTGAACTTATCTGGATAGTTAGCAAATATCAAAACCTTGGACTACTTCCGATGAATCTCATCAAAAAATGGCGAAGATGATCGCATCGGCCAGAAAAGTTATGAATGAGAATTTTTTAGATGCAAAAGGCATCCTGATCACTAATACGAGTAACGGAAACTTAGAGATAACCGTCTAGTGAGTCCTGATCCTTACTAATAACAAACCATTTTCGATGCTACGAGCACAATCTCTTGGATTTTCTAAGGACTTATTAACGACCCTCGTATCAAGTATTATTTGTTTCTGTATATTATAATAAGGAGAAATGCTACTCATTTAATTTAATATGCGTGGTAATTAAACTGTGTGCACAACGGCTATATGAGCACCTAAGCCCAATGTTTGGTGCTCAACAAACCCGTCTTTCGACAGTATATTCTACATAATTGTATTAAAAGATTCATTAGAATTTTTTGTCATGTAAACATTTGTTAGGAGATTCAGTTCCCAAAATTAACTAGCTTCATATTGTTTAATAATGTTTTGGGGCAATCCTGATGATTGTTTCTGGGGAGCCAAATGCGGGCCGTATAAATCTTATTTACCGTTTCATTTATCAAGCGGTATTAGAAAGTGGCTAAAATGTAATGAAGTGAAATAATTTAGTATATGGTCCCCTAATGCTTTGTTTCAAATGATAAGATTCAAAAGAAGAGAAAAGAAAAAAAATGACTTCCTTTATCTTACTTAATTTTGCAAATTAAGACTAGATAGCGAAAAAAAAAATGTTTTTGAAGTTAATTTAGTTAACTAAGCCAATAACAGTTTAATTTATTTGGAGTGATTTAATAGGAGTTATTAATAGTGATCCCAAATTTATCTCACTAATTTAGTAATTGTGAAAGATATAAATGATGTCCCATTTTTTTTGACGGTACTGCATCATTTAAATTGAGATTTTGGTCCCTCTAAATTCAATGCCGAGATTTTGATATGTAGTATACTTAATGATGGTTTTTCCGAACTAAATTTTCCCACAGACATTTTCTCCCTACTTTCTATTCTCGTCAAAATGGTATTTGCTTTTCTCTTAAAATATGACTGGCATGTTTGTTGCCACAGGAACCACCTATAACCCGAACGATCCAAGCCTCATCATCGTCAACTCTTTTATGAGTCAGACTTCGTGATTTAACTACAGAAACAAGCATCCATATTTCTCCTTGACCCATTTACTCTGTTCACAATGAGAAAAAACATGAAAACAAGCTATTTATCATAACAAAAAAAAATACATATCGTAAATACGTTTGGAATTTTCCGGAAGCTTCCAAGGCGAGGTAGTTCTAAAAACTTTAAGAAATCAGTTTCATTCGTCTAACAAACACTTTTTTGGGGGATAATTGGTTGCTTGTCCAACGAGCAAGACGCGAAATCAAGAAATAACACGCAAAACAAAGAAGACATATATTTTTTTGAAAATAATTTTTGTGTAAAATAGAATTTCAATTTCAACTTCCAAAAGGTGCGTATTTATGACATAAAACGATGTTTATAATCACTTTTAATAATTTGCTGTAAAATACGCTTTTTTAAGTAAAATATCAAAATAAAGACAAGGTATCCAGAAAATAAACACAAAATACAATTACGATATCAAAAATATCTTTGAGAAGGTGGTATTAGAGATGGTATGCTCCGTTATGAAGAGAGAAAATATCTATCTTTAAAAAAAAATCGAAACGAAGGCTGAGAAATCAAAGTTAAAGCTGTTTGAAACTCATCAAAGTGTTACTGAAATTAATGAAATGTTGTATGTTTAACGTTTTTCAACTTTACATACATCGATCCAATAATCCGACTAATTTATACAATAACATTAGTTGAATAAAATAGAATGATAAGACTGTGAGATTTTGTTTCATTGAGAATAATATGTTTAAGAAGAGGAAGAGATATATCTTTGTGTATCACGTGGTTGCATAATCCACTTTATGTTAAATTAATAAACAACAAGAAATTTATGACTCTTCGACATATCAACTATGGTTAATAATGTAATTTCAAGAATAATAACATGAAGTCAAAAGATTTTTTAACGGCTTTCGAGAGGCTACTGTTTAGCAAAGAACCGACTTTATAGATGGCGCTGCCAGAGAGTGATCAAGTAATCAGAAGAGCCTTTGAGTATTAATTTTCATGAGCCCATGGTCAGATAAATTCACAGAGCAAAATATTAGTTCACAATTTCATTTGTTTCGCTTTCGATTCTTCTCTGCCATCTCCTGGAGGTTGAAGAACTTTGCATGTAACAAGAAACATCAGGTATAGAAATTAAACTCTAAACTTCTTTCCTAGAAAAACATAAAACTACGAGTCTCACATATGGCAAACCTCTGAAGCTTTGGAATAAGACAGTCAAACGTCAAAGATCACGATTCTCTTGACGTGAAAATGTCTTCATTTCTGTCCACCTTCAGGAGGTGGAATGGATTATGTGATGTGAGCCGAACTCTAATCTCCAACTGATTTTAACTAGCTAAATAAGTCAAAACTCTCATTTTTAGAGGGAATCGGGTCACGAAAATATTTCTCTGGTCACTGATGTTTTTTGTATTGATGTATTGGATCATCCGAAATGTGCTGAACCAATCACTGATTAGTTTTAACAAACTCAACAAATCAAAGTCATCCGATTTCTTCCTGTTTAGAGGGAATCGAATTGTGAAAACATTTCTCTTGTTGCTTTTGCGCTTGATGCTTTTTACTTAGATTTATTGAATAGTCGAATACCTCTTTTTGCGAGCCATGTAGAAAATCATCAGCTGCAAAACTCAAGTGTTTCAGCAAGTGTGTGGGGAAGGTGTTAAAAGACAATGGTCCACGACGTCACTAATTTCGAAAATTCTGGAAAGGAGACAAAGGATGTTGAGAATTTTCCCATTTTGGCAATCTATCAATCTTTTCTTGAAGTCTTTGAAGTTGACCAAAGAAACGCCCAGCCATTGTACATTTCAGATGCACGTGACAATTGTTTTTCGATCTGCCCCGCACAAACAAGAGCTTTTCAGCGTTCATAACATTTTTCCTCATACTGAAATAGCATGCTCCTTATGTAGTAATTCAGTGTTTGCTACTTATAATAAAGATTACAAAACAAGTGATATGGAATAAACAGAGCCGGTACCTGGTCTGTTGTCTACTGAGTGGGCTGTAGTGTCCCTGGGTGAGGCCACCAGGTCAATGTCGGATATCTCCGGGCTGGCAAAAGGGGCAAGGGGCGTCTTGCGCGCTCCCTCCTCTCCCGCCGAAGGGGTCGAGTCCGACTGCACCCTTGACCCGCTGTTCTTGAGCGAGCTCTGCCCCGGCTGCCAGCGCCGCGAGCCGCGCCTGCGTAATGTGATGGGCAGGGGCGGTTCTGGGGTCGCCTTCCGACGGTGTTTGCGACAGAACCTCAGGAACTTTCGCTGGGTGCGACGGCCCAAATGCACGATGTACTTGAAGAGCTGGGTGTAGCAGCCGCTGGACTGTGACGCGTTGGTGCTGGCCAGGGTGCTGGACGAGTGGAAGCGAGCCCGCTCTATGCGCATGCGCTCCATTTCTCGCTTTTTGGTCTCCGAGAACTGGGTAGCGATGACCACGAGGCACAGGTTGATCATGAAGAAGGAACCGACCTGTGAGAAAAAGAAATGAATGACATGATATAACGTCGCAATAAGGTGCTTAGAAACTTCTACTTTCTTAATGCATTTCAATCTTAATGATAGCGTTCAAATCATGGGTTGAATGTCACATGAGAAGAATTCGGTATCTAATGGCAATGATCTATCTGATGGCTATTTTTCATTAAGACCACTACTATAAGAGGTAGTTATGTAAAGGATCTTTTCGAATCTATTTGTCTTTAGACCAATGTCCCTCCAGAAAGTCATGACTGTTAGTCTTACGAGGACATTTAAATGCGGACGTCTTTCCCAGAAATTTAATATCTTTCATTTGTTACGTGAAACCTGCCCTGAATTAACTGAGTCATAAAAAAAAACAAGTTATTAAGAAGATTTTTCATTAAGATATACGTTACTAATAATGCATATCCGACAGATATTTAATTAAAAATTTCCACCTGGATATCGTATTATTAATATCCGTGGCTTAACTAGTATTTTAACTTAAACCATTGTGGTAAACTATGGTATTGAGAAATTTTTGATTTTACCGATTTACTTATTTCAAGAAAGACCCAATCAATACAAAAAAAAAATGACAAAACTTTTGACAACAAAGTGAACAATTTTTTAAGACATGAATGCATAAAATCAAATAAAAGCAAGGGCATAAAGCAGACAACTGCTTAAAATAAATTTATTTTCCCATTTATTTTGATAATAAACTGCTTTTAGAATTATTCAAAATATCATTGTGAGTTAGCATCTATAAAGTTAAAACTATATAAAGTGCGACATTAAAACGATTTTAATTTAATATTAGAGAGAGGTGGAATGTTTTTCGCTCATCACTGCTTAAAGATACAATTCTAAAAAATAAAACCAAAGCAGTAGGCTTTCGTGTGATCATTATAAGTTGCAGGCCACCTGGGTTGTAAAGAAATGCATTTTTGAATCTATATGCATCCGTACTTGTTTATTTGTACCACATCAAAATATTTGTCTTTCGAACTGAATCATTGAAGTACATAGGGGACGGAGGGAATCAGTTTATAAACTTAATTTTGAAACTGAACTGCAATATGCCACAGAAATGGAAGGAAAAACCATTTTAAAAGACGGAAAAGTCGCGATTGAAGTAAATATTTTGAAAATTTAACTCATAATAAAATAATTTTTTCTATAAATTTTATCTTGAACATCAGCATTAAAACCTTTATTTTAAGGGGCAAGCGCTATTTTTTAATTTTATTTTTGACTGTTATTTAACTTCTCGTAGTGAAATAGTCATTTTTTTTAAAACGTACTTAAGGCTTCCGTCTACCGGTCATTTTGATTTTGTGGACGTAATGTTAATCCTGTGGAATCTCGACAATCGTTCTCAAATCTTTACTATTTGACCTATTTGAATGCAATAAAATGAATTCGGAAGAGCAAGAAATAATGAAGATTTCTGAGGAATTACATTTTTTGTCTGATTTTCAAATACATTTTAAGTCTATTTTAATGATCCATTTATGGATTTTCTGATCTTTAAAAAATATACAAAACCATTTTCAAAAATCTGTATAATCTTAGCGATAATGTAAAAATCTGTTCATTTCAAAATTTTCATGCTTTTACATTAGTAAGCTACTAGATAAAATAGCTATTTAGCGTTAAATTCTAATTAGGAATAATCGTTTATCTGAAGATTGATATCATTTAAAACAATGGTCCACTTTCATTCCGAACTAATCATTTTTGTAACATCTGCATCTCAAAACTTGGAGATAAGAAATAATTCCCCACAGCAACTTTTAATGAAGTTCAATCCATCCAAATGTTATTAGATAATAATTAAATTCATAGTTCCACTGGATGTCTATTATAAAAGTATTCATTCGGAGTTTTTTTTAAACATCCACTCATAAGATCGGGATTAAGAGAGAGAATGAGCTGCAATATTTGCGGAATCCGTGCACTGAACATTCAAAATTGTAAATGTCAGTAGAGAAGGTTATGTCAGCAAAAATAATCATCGGAAAAAAAGCATCATCAGCGAAAAGCAATAGTGTACATAAGTGCTTACTTCGAGAAAAGGATGTTTGAGTTTTGGTATGCTATGCCAAGAAAAATAGGCTGAGAAACTGTGTCAAGATTGCATCATCTGTTGTAAGAAACCAGTTTTATCCTAGAAACTATACACATCTGGGTTGAATGGAAAGATTGCTCCATAATGTAACGAATCAGATAGAATGCCATAATCTCTAATGAGACGTAATGTAGGGGGTGAATTAAACAAAAACTTTAACTTGTTTAGTAACAGAAGTTTCGAAATATCTACACATTTGCAATGTTTACTTAATGTAAATGTATCTAAATAAGGCAAAATTATACATCAACAATGTTTTGAGTACAAGAAATTTGGTTATTGTATTGGATTAAGATCATTTAAGGAACACGTTAAATTAAAAAGCGCAAAGTAGATACAATGTGTACGACTATCATTTAATTTTCATGATCTTCTTCGACATTTCTTAATTCAGGTTTCTACATCTGATCTAAATAAAGTACGAAAATAAATAAATAAAACAATCCTTCTGTAGTTCGAAAATTACTGTAATGAGATGTTTTACTTTCATTTTCTATTCTAATTATTGGATATAAGCTCTAATAAAACATAAAAGAAGTAATTAAAAGTCCTCAAGTATGAGTGTTATTTTTAAAAAATACAAACTATCATCATTAACTTGTTGAGTGTTATTTTTAGGGCGGCAGGAAGATGTAAAAATACTTTCTATTCATTTACAATCACTTCGAACTTTTTTCTTCAGAAAAAAGGTACTATATTGAACTTGTAAGAAACCATATATTGATTACGAAAATGTAAATGATTCCATTTTTGAATAGCAGTAACAAATGAAAATAGTTTTGCATGTTGCAAATAATGAAATAACATATCAGTTCTAATCACACACTCCAAAGAACACTTACCACAATCAAAAGTATAAAATAAGTGAAGTCCCAAAAGGAATGAGCATCTTGAACATAATACATGATGTCCGTCCAACCTTCCAAGCTTATTACCTACAAAAAGATTTCCTAATTTGAATACATTTATAATTGCAATACTTTTTTTTGTCGTAATGGTATAGAAAAATTAAAGGCTTAGTGTGAGGTTAAACTTTAAAAAAAAAAGGTTCTACCTTAAAAATGCAATGAATTATTTGAAAAGATTTATTATTATTTTACAAATTAATTACAGTTTATTTAGAACAAAGCACAAGTATCTCAAAACTGCATGGTGCGTTGTATGAATGTATGTATATTAGTGCATTTGATCAGATTTGGGCAGGTGGACAGACTAAAGCCCAAAAATCACATTGTGAGGGAAAAAAATGAATAAGTCAGATAATATGTGCTAAATTAACTAGAAATAATTTTCCTTCTTGCTGGTCCCCGATGCTCAGTTTTATTAACGTTTGAGGCTATGTTTATTTACTTGATCTAATGTTTACCATTTTTTTAAATCTCAAATGCCCTATCATATTTTGTGTCATATCAATGTATTAAATTTCTTTCTTTCGAAGATGTCACATTTTCTGTATTCTATTCCCTAACTCATAAGACAACTACTAGCTTCAATACGTATTCCTATACTTTCATATCATATAATTTAAATACATTCATGACATTATTGTAATAGTTTATCATAAAGATTATTTTAAGAATCTCCCATAATCGAGCTCATAGAAAGATTTCAATTATAATAACAATACTGTATCACTATTACCTTTAAATATATATATATACATACTCGTAGAAACAGTTCTATTAATAGTTATGATAACAATATATAACCGTTCTTAAAAATTCATTTCTATGGACAATATTAAGAGTGAAAAAATATAGGGAATGAACATAACCGTTCACGAGTTATGGAATTTTTATTTATTGTTAGATATTCAGAAAGCGTAGTAGTAAGTATATTTTTTTTCCATCTGAGATAGGAACCTTTGCAGTAGAGCCTCTATTTCTTCAACCTTTTCATTTATAAAGAATATGATACGAAAGAAAAAAATACATAAAATGATAAAAATTATTGGAATAACATTCTTGGCAACGCATTTAGATATTTCGCTAAAATTTCCGCCTTTTATATTTTTAAATTCCTTGTTGACACTAAACATAATTATCATATACAACTGATTATATTGCATACCCATGCTAAGTATACTTTTTACTGTCCCAGCAAAATATCTGAAACATATATTGAAAATGCGATGAATATATCTAAGGGAAGTATGTTATTTCATGAAATATTGTCCGATTATATAATTCTTTAATTTACTTCTTATATTACTTATAAATGAATTTTTCTACAAATAGTTTTCTGAGTTATGATGTATGTTGTTTATATCACTTTACTTGACAGTATCAACACAGCAAGTCCATGAACCCGTAAATTACGAGCCATGGCAAGGATTTGAGGGTCAAGGCCTCGTTAGATCTGAGGATCCTAGGCTTCAGAGGAAGAAATCAGACTTTTGCCTCAACAGATGGCAGCATCGTTGCAGATTTTCCTTAATTTTAGACCCAGATCAGGGTCCCTGTTATGATGTATAGTTCTTGTTGGTTGGTTAGTTGATTTTATTAACGTCGCACTAGAAGCAACACGAGGGCTATTGGAGACGTATAATTCTTGCATTAATGCATTTGATTAAATACATATGAGGGGGAATCAAAAGGTATCTATTTTTGGTTAGAATGGGCTTTTCTAAGGCAAGTTGGTGCTACTATTGTGTGCTTCCAGCTGTTAAATAGTACCGAAATAAATTTGTTACAGCTCATAGGTCAGTTTTAATTTGATAACCATTTGCTGTCAAATCAAAATTTGATAGACGCCGCTTTGATTTGTTCCTGTCAATGAGACCTGAATTCACCATTCTACATCGGAAACAAAGCAACAGTCGATTCCAATGATTGTGCTTCAAAGAAGGCGAAGACGATCTCAACGATCATAAAAATTATGTGACGATTGTTTAGAATGTGAAGGCATTCAACCAATTGATTTCTTGGAAAAAAAGGAAAAAAATATTAATTGAAAATAATACATCTGAGCCATTTACTATTCTATTACGCTACTGGTCATTAAAACTGCTACACCAGGAAGAAATGCAAAAAATGATATTTACTGGACAAATATATTATTCTAGAAATAACAGGTGATTAAAATTTCAAGAAATTTGGAAGTATACATCCTGAGAAATCAGTGCCCAGAATAACCACCTCTGACAGTAATAATGGCTTTTTTAAGCCTGGGCATTGAATAAAATATAGAATGGATGACATGTACAGGTACAGCTGCCCATGCAGCCTCAACACGATGCCATAGTTCATCAATTGTTTTGACAGGCGTACGGGGAAGAGCCAATATGCTTGGCAACCTCTGACCAGACGTTTTCTATTGGTGATAGATCGAGAACGTGCTGGCAACGGAAGCAACAGAACATTTTCTGTACCACAGAAGTTCTGTGCAATACCGACAACATGCGGTCGTGCATTATCCTGCTGAAACATTAAGTTTCTAGGGCTCGATGAAGGGCAGAGCTACGGGTCTTAACACTCGAGAAATGTAACGGCCACTGTTCCAAAGTGCCACCAATGTAAGTAAGTGGTGACTGAGACGTGTATTCAGTGGTACCCCATACTATCAATCCAGGTGATGGTCAATATGGCCAGTATGTCGAATGCACCCTGACAAATGTGTGTTCTCCTCGATGGAAATGTGTGTTTTACCTTCGTATGTTTAATACCATGATATAAACTAATGTAGCTGATAAACACGAATCAGCTTTTAACGTTAACGCGACTTTTAGCAGATTCTGATGGTTGGAAAAAAAAAATTAAAATTATCCAAAACTGCATAAGAATAAAATAATAATGTAAATTATATACACGTGGTAGCATGACATATGGTATCATTACATAACGATAAGTAAATTTCCCTTTTAATATCATATAATTTGAATTGATAATCAAATACTTATTTACAAGTAAGTTATCGGTCTAAAGCCAATAATGAATTTCACTGTAGAATTTAATAATTTTGTATTCATACCCTTCCGAGAAATAAACTATTTAAGAGCAAAACTTCATGCGTCGTAGATTCATCCATCAAGACAACATAATGTCTGACAGCTTCGAATTCACAAACGATTCGTCATTCTTACTCAAAACTGTACACAAATTAGAAAAGTTAAAAAAAACACATCAATTTAAATGCAAATTGATGCGAGAAATCTCTCTTGTAGAAACATTGGCGTCGTGGATACAACCCTCTGAAGATCATTCAGTCCATGGAGCAACAGAATGAACTGGAAACAAAAGCTTTCTTCCCCCTCAGATATCTATCGATTGTGGTATCGATGTTCCACTTCGAGGTGTCAGAGTGTGGGAGGAGGTTGATTGATGTTATCCTCTTCGGAGAACGACGGCTCCTTTCGTTCCCGAGTTTAAAAAAAACCATTCTGATAAAAGCTTTTACCACGATTTACCTCATCATAGAGATGGGTGAAAATTGGGAATGTATAACCTTGTTATTCAAATTAGTATACGTTTATTTCTAGCATTTCAGAATTACATAGTCACATGTAGATACAGGGCATTTTGAAATGGTATGAATTAAAACTTTCTTTTACTCTTGTTATGTTCTTCCTGATAAAGAAAATTTCATTTGTCATGAGTGTTTTAAAAAGTATAAACTTCTCGTTAATCAACTGATTGTTTGTTTGTTAACGTTACAAAGCAACATGACGGCTATTGACGACAGATCTCGGCATTTTCGAGTCATAGTCAAATGATAAGGATGACACTTGGGATGTCTCACCATTCTCCTATTATTGGTCAATAGCGTAATCAGGACTCAAACCTACGATTAGACTGATACAAAGCTGGTATGACCATTCGACTATCGTCCTCTTAACGTAGAAGAATCGTAATAACAATTGTAAAATATTTGGTTAAACTCTCGAAGACGTAATAAAATCCAGTGCATTAATTTTTCAAATCCATTCGAGAAATTAATTGATAGTGAGTTGATTGATTAATTTTTTTGAATGCGAAATGTACATATTGCATAATCTTTTTTAATGGAATAATATTGCGGAACTTTTATTAGAGTTTTCAGGGAGTCGAAAGAAATATTGTAAATCCGTAGTTCTAATATATCTGAATAACAGAACGCATTATATTTGTTATAGCCTGCATCATGTGCTAGATATTTTATAAAATATTTATAACGGCAACACTCCATTACAACGATTTTGAAACGGTTTGCCCAAAAATTTTTTCGGGCTACTTAATAACGTAACTTGATTTCAGAAACTCCTCTAGTAAATAAACAATGACTTATATAAATCAGCATTGTTACATGTACAGAAGTGAAGCGAATGGAAGAGGAGGATGAAATAAACAGATTGAACTTGTTTAAACACCAAGAAAAGTTAAAAGGTTAGCGAGGTTATACAGCACACGGCATTGAAACCAGAAGGTTAAGTGATCAGCGGAAAGCTGTTATTTGACTCGGATCCTGCTAATAAGTAGTATTCTTGACCTGTATCCACTTTTGCTGTTATTGAAATAAGTAGAGCTTTCAGTGATTCTGTGGTTAATAACGCGGATTAGATATGGTTCCACATTAGTAATATAAATATTTATTTTTGATTCTTAGACAAAAATGAGTATTGCTTAAAGATTTGCCTCCTGACTATCTTTATTAGCCAATTACTATGTGAGTTTGGAAGGATGAGATCCGAAGTAGCAAAGCCTTGAGTCGCAACTTCTCCTCCACATTTATTGAATATAGTCAAAACATTTACGAAATACACGTTATGGGTCTATTAATATGTAGAAACTGAGGTACAAGGATTGTTCAATAAGTCTTTAGAAATTAGAAGAAATGGCTCTGATAGCATCGAAAATACTTTAATTTTACTAAGTGTTTAGACTCACTAGATGGCTATCTCAATTATTTCTAACTCATGATTTCATTTTTATGATCGAAGCAAAAATCTTGTGTTTATGTAATAAAAAGGGGGAAAAATGAGTTTCGTGTGGTGAATAAACACTCATACTTAAAAGGCTTAACATCAAAGAGATTGCAACGACTCTCTTCTACAACAACGTATGATATCATCCAGCCCAATGAGATATCTTTTCAGCTTGAAAAGATATCTCATTTCAGCTTTAGGACCCACTCGTTCAGGGTTCGAAACAACGCTGCCGCATCAAGGTCATCAACTCTCTCACCCTTCACGGGGTCGGAAAACCACTGGCTGCCGAAGCGGTGACTCAGGACTTGAACACTATATGGCAGCACAGCCTATCCCTACTGATTGCATATGTCACCGACTCAAAAATACTTGCCTCTGTACGTCTAACTAAGACAAATGCACTTAAAATCACGACTAGTGATATTCCGGCTCTGGCGCACGTGTCGACGAGACCCGCCACTCAACACGAGCCAGCCAATGACTCAAATGGAAACTGTCCCAAGCAAAACTCAACTCAACAGGGAGGGGATGTATATCAATTGCAATAATGGCTGACAAAATCGAAAAACAAACTTCTGAACAAACCAAGCAATCAAAAAAAGCAACCTTCTGTACAACCTCTTCGTATCATCACGATGATACTGGAGAGGGAGTAGGCAGCGACTCTCTTCTACAACAACGTTAGAAGTTAAAAGGTCTTACTCAACCAGCCGGAGGAGATAGCTTGGTTGGTAGGACCATCAACTTCGAACCCACTCGTCCAGGGTTCGAAACATCAACGCATCAAGGTCATGAACTCTCTCCCCCTCCTAGGGGTCGAAAAACCACACGCGGCCGAAAGATCAAAGTTGATGGAAATTCTCCGGTGTTTGCAACTACTTACAATTGGATAAATGATTTTAAACTTGGTCATACATCCACAAAAGATGAATATATTTCAGTACGACCAGTGGAAGTCACTACTCCAGGAATTATTGACAAAATCCCTGATATGATTTTTAGCGATCAACGAATCAAAATGCACAAAGTAGTTGAGGCCATTGGCATATCGCAAGACACAGTGTTTTAAATTTTGTACGAAATATTGAGTGTGAAAAAAATCTCGGCAAGATGAGTTTGCTCTTAGTAGAAAAGAAATCAATCGTTTGGTCGATTCTGGAGCTATTTTGGTGTTTATTCGTTGCAATCCTGACGAGTTTTTGCGTCGATGTATAATTATGGACGAAGCATGGATATACTACTACACTCCAGAGACAAAGGAACAGCGAAAGTAGTAGAGTTTTGAAGGCGAATGGACTCCGAAAAAACCGTGGAATGAAAACCGTGGAAAAACACAAATGGACTCCGTGACCGGCAAGGTGAAGGCCACTTTTTTTTGGGGGGGGGGAATGCACGTGGAATTAATTACACCGATTACTTGGAAAAAGGGAAAACAATAACTGTAGAGTATTGTGCATCGTTTTGGCACCTGCAGAGCGAAGAAATCAAGAAAAAATATCTTCACTCGAAAAAGAAAGTGATTTTTCTGAAAAGATTTATTTGATAAGAAAAAGAAAAGGCAGACAGGGTTTTTTCTTACAGGAATTTCATCTGTAAATAGAAAACTAAAATTGGCACTAAGCAAGCATAATTCTGACGGGAGATAAAAGTAAATTAAGGTTGTGAGAGTGCTGAAAGGTGTCGGCAATTTTTCTATGTTCGTATATTCAAGTCGGCTTTTATAATGTTGTTTCTGTATTTTGTGAGATTCAGTAAAATTTGTTTATACAATTAATTGTACTTGTTTCTTTATACTACTAAAATTTTCTAAAGCCCCTTAAACTTATATACGAGGTCTATCTATAAAGTAACGTGATTGGTTGAATAAAGGATATTTATTTACAATTTATAATAAATCTCTTGTTTGTGTCCTTCTATGTTATTCCACATGGTACTCACACATTGATCCATGCTTATTTTCAACTGGTCAAAAGCATGTTGCAGTTCATATTTTCCGATAAATGTCTTAATAGTTGTGATGATTTCTTCTTGATACACTCTTGCAGCATTCAAGTCTAGAGATTCCGTTTAGCACAATCACAGAAATTATTAAGGGGGAAAGAAACAAAAGTAACAGAGTGGTAAATAACGGGAATATGGAGAATGTTCAAGCGTCGCAGTCAGTTTTTCAGTTAAAAACTTATCCGCAGTGATGTGTGCGAAGGAACGTTATCTTGAAACAGATAGAAATCATTTTGCAAGAGTTCTGGGTGAATTTTTCTTTCTCTTAGCATAATCTAAAAATTTTTGTCGTACTCCTGATTTACGATTTTGTTGTCTAATTCTTAAAACACTTTTTCCAGATACCCTTAATATAAATAAAAAAGTAAAATAACATTGTTTTATTTTCCCTCTGATGTACGTTTTTTTTTCAATCTTGGTAAAGAAATGGTTTTCCGATGCATGATTGTCTTTTTTTCTCTAGATTACAGACCCAAGTTTTGTTACTGGTAATAATTTTTTATATAAAAGATCCCTAAGAATTTAAAATTATCCTAGTCTTCGATTTTAGCACTCAACAAATTAACTACAAGCGAGGTGAAACGCAAGTATACTTAATCACGACTGTCGAAACTCTGAGGATCCGATAGATTTGAGATTTTAACTGCAGGCTCATATGAGTCCAAAGTCACCCCCTTGGACTGTCATTTGACTATCGTTGCATTTAAAGGGATATATAAAGCCTGTCGCTTTACTTTTATCTTACATTAATATTCAAGTAATTTTCTGCCTGAATATGTGCTTCTGTTCTTTACTTTAAGCGAAGACAAGAAAAGAAGAGAAGAATCTTAAGTAAGTACACCTATATAACCAAAGAAAAAAAAATCAAAAACGGATACTCACGAGAAAGATGGCGACCCAAGCGAGCCCTATGTTGTCGAAGGATATAGCCCCCTGGAAGGGATTCCTGTCGCCCGCCCGACAGTTAGTGTAATAGCGGTTCCAGTCGACGCAGGACCCTCCCGAGGGGCTGTTGTTGCTGAAGGGTAGGGCCGTCCCGTTGCAGGGGCGACCCCCTACCCGAGAAGGGGGCAGATTCGAGCACCGGTGCACCCCATTATCCTTGTCCAGGCTGCAGATGTAGTCCTTGTCGGCCTCAGGACTCTGGTAGTACGTGGATACGGGGCTGTAGGGAGGAAAAATAAAAAGCATTCGTTTCATTGAAGAGTGTTTCTCTTTTTTCTTTCAATAAACATTTACCTTACTATGGCCTTTCATATTTTATGGGTCATATAGCCAACACAAGAATTATATATATATATATATTCCATTTAGTCCAAAACTGTGGACGATAGTAAAAACTTGTAAATTATAGTAGCAAAGATAACTTTTCATTTAGAAGTCAGAGCTAAAAATTGATTTTTTATTGTTTAAGCTTTTATAGAAAATTTCTTCGAAATTACTTTTTCTCTTTGGACTCGACGCTTTGTCTGCAGTCCCTTCTACAAAAATGATCTCACGAAACAGATTGCTTTAAGTAATTAAACCTGCTATCGTAAAAATATTCTTTAAAAAACTTAACATCAACAAAAATACTTTTAATAAGGGCGATAATTACTAGATTAAATGTATTGATTTTTCTATTTAATACCGAAATCAATATTCTAAGGAACTGTGCTACACAAAACACAATTTTTTTTAAGAAATGGAAGGCGTTCTAGGTTGGTTTATGCTTAAAATTACAATTCAAAATAACGAAAAATTATGTAACCCCCTTTTGTAGACTTAAATAGATCTGAATTAATATATTTTAAGGTACACCTGAGAATAGAGAAGAATATTTAAGCAAATAAATTTTTAAATAATAAATAGAAATAAACTAAGTTAAAGAAAAAATATGAAATGGTACCTTATGCATTGGAATTGGAAAATGATCTCACACAATTGTAGGAGGCTTCATTGAAATCAAAATATCCGGTTTCAGTAGTTATTTAAAGCAATAAACCTTTTTATACAAATGGGTTTGTAAGTGTATTATACGGATTTTAGAACCAAAGTTAATATATTTTTTGAATACCTATAACGATATGATAAAAATGAAAGAACTAACGTCTTGAAACACGAAGAAATTATAATTTAATATTGATGGAAATGAAAATCCTTTCTGAATTCGAAAACATACCCTTATTTCTAAATATTTTTATTATTTAAAAAGATAAAAGGCATTTTAAAATTCCTTTTGACATAAATACGAAACTAAAAGCAATTTAATAAAAACTTTTGCTATCCTCTCCGCCATTTAATCTAAAAGGAAAACACTTTCAATTTTCAGGAAAAACAATACATTTAAACTTCCAATTTACCATTTGGTAACATCTGAAAAATTCATCAACCACAAATCTTTTACATTTTTATTACTGTTCAGCAGCAATTTGCCTGGAAATTCAAAAGGCACTATAAGAAGAAATTTGAAAGGGACAGTGTGAAAATATTTTTCAATACATATCTCACTTTAAGAATTCCATAATCTGGATATCTAATTTCGCATCGGTGGTACATTAATAACATTACTTTCTATTTAAAAAAAATGCTTTAATATCTAGAGGGTTTTGTGAAAAAAATGTTAGACACATTTGAAACACAATGGTATGAAATTTATGAAACAGAATTTAAATAACAATCCTGTAATTCCTTCATTGAAAAATGAGCTCTGTAATAAAACTGTTCAAACAATAGATAAACACATACACACGGAACGAGAATTAAATCTTTGATTTTCAACTAGTTTGCCTTCATCCACAGTTTAAACTAAGTAAAAGTTAGGAATTGAAAAGCAAGCAATATTATTTCCCCCTTAAGGCTAAGAACAATCCTTTAAACGAGTATGTAAGTAGGTAACTCATATAAGGTTATGTAAATAACATAGGTAATAAAGTATATATATATATATATATATATATATATATAGTTGGTAACAAATAATTTTAATACACATAAAAATTCTGTAAGCCAATAAAGAATTAGCAGCGAAAAAGTTATTGAAGGAAGCATTAAAACCATTCGCGACAATCCGTTAGTTAAATTTTTATTTTAAATAAAAATGTTATTTTGATCCATTTCAACAACCAGAAAGAGAATTGGTACATTATCACCATACAATAAAACATCGACATCAAAACAGAACACAAAAATACAGGGGAAGCTTTGGACAATTAGATGCAACAACATTTAAATACGATAGCACTAATTATTCAAGAAATTGATGAAGAACTGATTAACATTGGATTGCTTATTTTTTTAATTTATAGTTTTAATAGAAAATTACAAGTCACAATAACTTTGATTCAAACAAATGCTAAAATTAGTATCGTTAGGAATTTACGTTATTAAAAAGGAATATGTGAAGGGAATGTACCATATGTTTCAAAGGTTCGTTGCGAAAGTAAAATGCGATTAAAAAGATCTGTGGGCTGGAGAGGTAAGCAGTTTACACATTTATATACAACTGTGTGGAGGGTTTTGTATGAAACGGGAAAAATAGCTCAAAATACCGGCGGTGGAGCTACTTCTGCGAAGAAGGGAAAAAAACAAAAGGTAATAATTATGACATGAGACTTTTCTTAACATGATTTGCAGCCTCAAAGGCCCTATATGTCCAGCACCAAATTCCAGTGCTGAATAGAGTCGCGGTATAACACCCAAGAATGGTGGCATACAACAGAATATCAACTTGAATGGTTACTTCCACCATCCATATGGCGACTTTCAATACCAGTAAAGATTAGCGATGCTACACGTAGACCCGAGATTTTTTCATGCCTCATTCGCATCATATGATAACTTTTGTTAAATTGCATTTTGTAATCCCAACAACATTACTAATTATTATTATTATTATTGTGTATTAGAAATGTTTTTGTACTGTAACTTTTCGTTGAGTCAGCATACGTTACTTCCATAGGATTGCGTGCACTAGTGCTCCCTATCATCGCAGTTTGGAATTATTGTTTTGTCATAAAAATTTCCTACTTCAGCGAATATAACTGTGTAAACTGCACGCCTCTCCAATCCATAAATTATTTTTATTCCTGGTTTACGCAACGAGTTTTTGAAACTCTCGCACGTTCGTTTTCAACAGATTAAAAACGAAGGCTATTCCTCAATGATTATTCAATACAAACAGAGATACAGATGACAACAAACAGAGGAGAGTGTTACATTATTATCAAACAGTTATACACATTAAATGAACACAGACTGAAAATGAAAGTTCAACTTGGCATTTGACAAGGAACTGCATAGATAATACTATTTTTTTAACGAAAAGAAATTTTCGCCATTCTTTAGAGCTACAAGGAACGGACCTGTTAATACAATACAATTAGTTAAGTAACATTCGTCATTATTCATCGCTACTCCATGCACAAGACAATTATATCATCTGCGCTTGGAAGGATAGAAAGAGAGAGACAGACACAGAGAGATACAACTATAAGTGACAAGAGAATGGCTTGCGGGACACAGTTTCACAGCACACGAACACAAAATACTCACAATAAACTTGTAGAATAGCATTGAGTTGTATATGATATATCGAGTAATTTTATTTCAATTTTGTCAGATTATTGATTTATTACTATAACTTACACTTTTTAACATTCGACGACTTGAAAAACACTTGTTGCATACTAAATGATACCTGCAAAAATGTGTTGAAAGCAATTTATTATTGAAAAGTGGCATCAAGGGAAAAATTACTTCTAGGGGAAAAATACAATTAGTTTGAAAAGTCCCTTATTCTATATTTATATTTTAAATTTTGTTACGTGAACTGACAAAGAATCCTACGACTGAATCAACTCTTTAAATTATGGGGATATACAGTGTGATTATTTTGAAAGAGTACCCGTTGGTTTTTCTTATTACCTTTAAATCTGAGGGATGTGGCAACTATTCTAACACAGAAGTGTAATTGCTCGAACCTTGTTTAAGCGTGGGAGACAATTTCCAAGGCTGCTGGACTGTTACAATTTCATTTGTGAGGTAAAACAGAAATGGAGACACACAATGTTACTTAATCCTATGATAATTTTATTTTTGAATAACATAATTTAACTCAAATTTTTTGCATTATCATCCTTACAGCAAATATTGAAAATGCTCGCCACCATTTTGAATGCAAACATGAACACGTCGCAACAAGTATTTTGCAGGACTTTTTTGGAAAACCCTGTGTTAGAGATAACCTCACAAAAAAATCTAACAGGGTGAGGTCTGGTGACTTTGGAGGTCAGAGGCCTATTGAAATTAAATGATCATCAAAAAATTCCTTAAGCACTTTCATTGTTAGATTTGACGTGTGTGGAGTGGCTAAGTCTTGCTGAAACCAGCAGTAACTGTTCTGTATCTCAAGATAAGCAATAAAAGTTTGAATTATACCCGGGTACACTTCGGAATTCATTAAATATAGGGAATTAATTCATGCAGACTATTTTCATTGTTGCCATTCATAATATTACGAAATGAGGCTATTAAAAAATAAATAAATTAAAACGTTTAAAGAAGCAGACAAATTTCTAAAATCATTTGAGCAGAATAGGATTAAAAATTACTAATGATGTTCACGAGAATTTATGTTTAAAAAACGAGTTTCTGCTTTTAGGAAGTGAAAAAAACAATACGCACCCATTAAATATCAACATATAAAATAAGTAAGGATTTTGAAAGTCTTGCTACATGTATTATCGATGTGGATAATACAAAAAACAAAAGGTACTCTTTTAAATTGATCACCCTATATAAAGAATGTAAAAAGAAAAATATTTAGCTTTAGAAAATTATTTCCAGACAATTTTGGTATATATAGCTTCTTAACAAAATAATTATAAAACTGAAGCAACGACTTCTGTTAAATTGAATGCATAACAAAAAAAAAAAACCACGAGATTTTTGCAAGATTTCAGGAAATTTAAATCACGTTTAAAGTGAAAAAAAAAAAGGGGGGGGGGACGGGCAAGCTTCTCCCTGAAAATTTATATAGAAATTTCATCAGCAATTATGTAGATGTATATAATACACAAATATTGTTTTAAAAATGATTCCTCTTTGGTAATGAAATACATCAAATGAGATTGTTCATGAGTACATTAACAAAGTATCAGTGGAGGATTTCGTGAACATTGTCCCTGATTTCTGTATGGGGAACATAATAACCAGCAGTTTGATTCTTTTGTGGCCCTTTTTGATGGCATTATATTTTAAACATTGTAATTTTGTATGGTTATAATGATTGTAATATGTATTGTATAATTCAAGGTGTTTCGAAATTCATGCGCAAACATTTAAGGGTGATAGAAAACATCTAAACAAGCAGTTTTTAACCTCAATGCACAGACGGAGAACAGGCAATGAACCACTAGACGGCGCTGCAATCTAATGCATAGAGCGCGAGTTTTCTTACACATCGTCATTTCTACCATGAATTTCAGGAGGTATGGCCTGGTGCTTTATGCTTTCCATTACAACGCCGTTTAGAGGCTCACCGCTTGCTCTCCTACTATGCATTGCGTGGTGAAAATTGCTTGTTTAGATGTTTTCTATCACCTTTGAAATTTTTGTCCATGCGTTTCTTAACACCCTGTAGATTAACCTGTTTCGAATTTTCTTATGCTGAAAATTACTATATAGTTCTGTGAAAAGGAAAGTGGCAAGTGTTACGGCCCCTGAGCCTTTCTCTTGTCCAGAAAAGAGTGAGAGAAAGAGAGAGAGAGAGAGAGGTTCAACCACGAAAGCGAACACCAATCACACGAGGACAATCCATGCACCGAGAACATGCGGTCATGCCTCTCGGTTTTATATTATGATACGAGATGACATTCAGACTTCCCTTCCTCATCACTCCCACACATCAAAATCATAAAATACGAACTAACATTTTTCATACAGGGGAAATTATTTTCTTTTGTTTTTCTTGGGCAAATGAAATAATTTCTGTACTTATAATTTTGTTTTTTAGAATCCGCATTGAATTATTTGAAAGTATAAAACAGTAAGATAAATATAACATTTCTGACTATTTTTGCAAAACGGAATGAAAATTAGTAATCTGTTTTTTTTTTTTTTTAATTTTTATTTCATTATTATATTATTTTATTATAGCAAAATTTAAAAAAAATAGATAACTTTGTTTTTCTCTTGAAAAATAACCTGCTTCGAAAACTACTTAGAATTCCTTTAATGGAATTTTTTGTGATGCTATCAGTAGAACATAAAAAAAAAGCTTGAGCTAAAATAAATAAAGGGCAAATTTAATTCTGGAAAAGGAAGCTTTTATTATGCATTAAAAATCAATCTCTTGATAAGAATAAAGATCAATATATATATATATATATATATATATATATATATATATATATATATATTTGACGTTTATATTTTGATCCAGTGACTGTTCGTTCTAGAGCTTTTCATTGACTTAATAAATGAACAAAAAAAAAAAAAAAAAAATGATCTCGAACTGTAAGCTTTGTAATGAAATACAAAGTAACTGTGTCATTGTAAATTTATTGAATTTTTTTTAAAAAGTCAAAAATGACAATTGAATCAGAAGCTCTGTTTTGTGAATGAAAACAATTAAAATTTATAAAAAAAGTTGCTGTAGACAAGGAAGAAACTATTTATTTGGCTCCAGACAATAGCGCGAAGAGAAATGATGTATTATATTGTGCTTTGTGACATTTTTTAATAAGCTTTTAAATAATGCGTTTAATAAATGGAGGCTCTTGACTGTTGTAAAGATTTTTAAACTTTAATAGAAATAAAGCTATGTGTATTTCAAATGCTTTCTTATTACAGCGCGAACATTATGTGAAAATCCTTTCACCAGGTAATATTAACTTTTTCTCAACAACATATTCCTATAAATGTAGGATTCGGCAAGTTCTCATTAATTCAGCTGAATTAATTACTGAGCACGGAAAAAGTTAGCTCTTTTAATAAGAATTTTTTTTCGAAAGCACTTAGACCGCTTCTATATGGAAAAGAAATCACACAAATTAACTACCTTCACTTTTTTCTTTAATGATCTTCTGTGCCTATATGCTTCTATGCCTCCATAAAAGTGATCTAATTCTTAAAATTCTGTTAAAATATTTGCAGCAAACTCAGCATAACTGGAAATGGATTTTCAATAATGGTACATACACTCAGACAAAAGTCGTCTATTTCTTTAAATGTATCAAACATGCCTGTTAGTTCAACGAGGTCAGTGAAAAGATAATTAAAGTTGCATCGTTTGGTTAAAAGCGTAAAAAATTGGATCAATCAAGAACAAATATGGAATTATCTTAAACATCGTCTTGTTTCGTTTTTTGTAGGTATTGTTAGACATTTTTCATTAATATTTTAAAACTACTATAAAACATCACTCATCCGAATACTGATCTACCAAAAGCATTCCAGTAGGAAAATTCAAACCTTAGGCCTACTTTTATAACCATTTGAACTTGTCAAACTAGGTTGATCAGTTCTTTGTGTTATTTGTAAGACTTGCATTAAAAAAAAAACATATGCAGTTTTGCACTTAACTCTACTGTTGTTATATTTCCTTTATGACATTGGTACATTTTTTGCCGTAAATTATTGGTTATCCGAAAAATCAGTTATCCAAATATTTCTAGTTCGCAATTATTTCGGGTAACATGCTCTACCGTATTTCTTTAAACATTATTTAGTACTGTGCATCCGTTCGCTGCTCTTACTTCAGTATTAAAAATACTAATTAATTTATATTGTTGTTCATTTTTAAAGATACATTAGGTAAGTGTGTTTGTGTGATTATTTATTAATGTCGAATATGAGTAATGTCAAACGCATATTTATTAATGCCGAAGCAACACGAGGTTTATTAGCTACATATATTAGGTAAGAGAACTTTTTGTTATATTATTTGAAAATTCCATCATCGCAATACAGATTTTATTCTACATCTAAGTGGATTGACGATCTACACGCTCATGTATTTCGAATATGTTATCAATTTATACAATTCTTTTTCAGATTTGAAAAAGAAAGAGATGGATGGTGGAGAAATGATGAGGAGAGGAACGTTTGCGTTATCTGACGACGGAACATGCGCACGACACACACAACAAACCAATAGAAAAGCTTACTTCAGCACTTTCACTCGTTCGTAGTAATAGGGAGATATATACCTGGAAAGAGAAAACGAAAGTTAAACTGACACTGAAAGAACAGCTGGAGCGTTTCTTTTTTCGAGGAGTGTTCCGCTCAGTGCAGCTCAAGGGAGGCTGGAAATTAGTTGGGAGATCTGGTTACATTTCAAAGAAGAAAATATTCACAAGCACGAGATGAGCTGTACTTATTTTCGAAATGTGACGGTTTGATACTTAAAAAAAAGAGGGCTGATTAATACAATGACAATTTTTGAAAGGAAGAACATATTTATTACTTAGTAAGAGACATACTTCAGACTGAAATCATTTCATATATTTTAAAAAAATACTGTTTTATAGCATTGTAAGAAAATGTAAATCCAATACAAAGAATGCCATTCAGATATGAAATTTAAACTATTCATCAAATTTTCATGATTTATTCTGATGTATTTATGATGCACTTTTAATTCAAATTTTTAATCCCAGTTGAATGCATTCATACTAGAAACAGTTAGTAATCATATCATTTCATTTTTTTTTCAGAGCCAAATGTTTTATATTTCTAATAGATTGGATTGAAATAATAAAAATTAAGACTTTTAGGTAGCTTTTATTTTAAAATATGACAATTTCTTTAAGTACTTTTTTCTTTTCTCGCGCGGATAAAGAGACCAAACAAATGAGCTACTCGTATATTGCATCAATCGTTGTTGAAAAAGAGCGTGTATCATTTTTCATAACTTTATTTATTTAGAGTTGAATCAAATATGTTCAAATTTACAGTCTTCGAACAAAAGACACCCCATTGATAACAAATAATACCAAATTTTCTGAATGCTAATTTTAACTACTTTTTGTGAGAATTATTAATGGTATCTTGTTTGTTTTTTGACAAATACATAAAAGCACGTATACGTTTTATTTTGTTTCGTACAACAATTTAGTTACTTTATTCTGCGTGTAAATAATTACTATAACTTAATTAAAAATACCAAAATAAAACCAAATAACTGAAGAGTAAAAAAATGAAGATAACTATTTGTAGATATAAATGTCTCGTTTAAAAGAAGTACTTAATAATACCAATGTTTTAATACGTTCATCGATTGGAAATGCAAGCGATGAAGAAAAAATGACTCACTCCGGCAATGAAGTGTTGGGCGGGAGCTCTATGTAGCACCTCTGCCTGAGGATACCGGCCCAGAGCTGCACCCCGACGATGCCGAAAATGAAGAAGACGAAAAAGCACAGCAGTAGCACGTTTCCCAGCATTGGGAGCGTGTCCAGCAGAAGCATAACCAGGATCCGCATGCCTGTGAGGAGAAAGAATTGAAATTATTGATCTTTCATTAAGTCGTACATAAAAGCAACATTGGAACCATTGGCAAAGAATCTCATCATTTTGAATCAAGGTCAAGGGACGATTCTAGTACCCCCTCCTTCATATATAAGTCCGATCAATGTGAGGCTCTGAGCCCCTAAAGATTAGTCATACATCAGCCCCTTTTCCACGAATGTTTAGTGGAATCGCGACTCGAACCAACGATTCGACCATGACTCCTCAGCCACGTAAGGAGAACGATATTTACAAAAAGAGTGACTTCATATGTTCTTAAATTCTCAAGCAATTTATCCAATTTTCTTACTTATGAAGTCGAAGAATTCGAATAACACATTATCTCTATCCCTGTCTGAAAAGATTAAGAAAATACCCCAAGTTTTCACTAACCTTCCCTCATTTCGTATTTTATTGCTTCTGTTTTGCTTCACACTAAAGAAGGAAGCTCTGTATTCCAGAACTGAATTGAAATTATAATGATCATCTATAACCATAAACAAGCTCTCCACCCTTTCATCGTAATGAAGTATTGTCCACGAATTTAGAGATAAAAACGATTTCTTTTGGAGATATATATGTATTATTAAAAGGCATAATGATGAAGGAAGGATAATAAAGGAAAAATAAAATTTTCGAATTCTAAGGCACTCGAAAAAGTTTTTGTACTTCGTTTTAAGTGAGATTGAAATTTTACTAATGAGACTGAGAATTGAAGAACTAATAATAACGTATTCAAAAATAATAAAGGCATAAAATCTAACTCCTGAAACCATGAATTGAAGGAATTCAATAGAAAACGAGATGAATGGATCAAACCAATTATAAAACAGAATAAGATATTCGTGTGTTTGTAATTTAGAGATTGGCTAATTATCAGAATTCAATGGTTTTTCTGATGATGTTACCGAAACTGATTACCGGAATTAAGGATGTTTTAATAATACTCCCGTAGATGGTGTGATACTTGTATTTAAGATCCATTATTTTAACTGCAAGGCTCATTGGGCCTATATTGAATCTGAATAAAGATTCATATTCACTTTAATTCAAGAGAAAAAAATTACAAATGTAAGCAGATTATTATATCTGCTCTAATTAATTTTTTATAATAGCTTCTCTCTGATTTATGTGATCACTAACTTTAATTAATGTTACTTTTTCATCTGCTGTTATTAATCTTGTTTGTATAGTTGACATTGTTTGTATTAGTAAAAGTTAGAGTTTGGGGAGGGGGAGGAAAGACGTAGCAGAAAAACGAGAACTTAAAACATTTGGTTCGCTAAAACTGCGGTGGCATCTCATAGCAATTTTTTTCGATATTAGCTTCAGATCTTTTTATTCAATGTAGAAGTGATTTTTGGTATACTTTGCGACTAAGCTTGAAACGTAGGCTGCTCATGTACCTCTTCTCAACTACTATCTATGTTTACTTTCTGATTTTTTTATTTAAGTTTCCAACTCCTTTCCAACCAAATAAAATATGATTAAGCAAATTAGATAAACAGAAGTGCTGCGAATGGATTTAAAGAAATACATATTAAAGTGACAAATAATTGAATATTAGAGATAGTAATAGTTTGGAACTGAACTTATAACTGGTAAATAGTACGTAGATATAGTGGATGTGTATGAACCTACATAGAATGTTATCAAACAAGAATCCAGGACTCCCGGAGTGAGTCCAAGCTGAGGAAACCGCTCGATTTCCAAGTGAACTTACTCGGATTCGAGTACATTGGTAATATTGGTTTTTAAAACTGACGTTAGACTAGATTACATAAGCATGGAGGTAGATTAGACTGATTATATATATATATATATGTGTGTGTGTGTGTGTAAATGGGTCTGCCCTTCATTACTCAACTCTTGCGTCATTTCTAAATCTAATATATTAGTCAAATACTACTAAATTCTAATTGAAGACACACAAGAATAAAACAGAATTCTTTATTTTCTATCACTGTAGAATACCTTGGACCGCTCACCCTAGAATCTCAACTTAATTCACAGTCCTAATTTATAATTTAAATAAGAAATCATACCTTACTAGTTCCCTCTTTCTTAATTCAATAGCTAGCATCAACAGTAACTACGTAACTTAGTATTTTGAGTATTCTCTTCAATCCACAAAACTAATAGAAGAATTTCAATCCGAATCACAATTTTCTGACACACATACACTGTTTGTCATCATCTTCTAAATCCCTTCATTTTCCATGAGTTATATTTTCTATATATATCATTGCATGTAAGTCCCTTGCCTTCAGTTCTATCTTCATCTAATTCGCCTAACACGTTTCATTTTGGTTGGGAAGAAAATGTAAATTTATGCAATTCCAATTGGTAAAAGTCTCTGAGGTTAGTGAAGAGAAAGTCGGGAGTAGTTAGCATCACACACTAAATTGAAATTAGTTATCAACTATTTTTCTCTTCATTTGATAGTATAACTTAATGACTATATTTATAATGAATGGTGAATTAAACGACAATCAGCGAAGCAATCAAGCGAAGCTCTCAAACGAAAGGTCGTTGGATTGCGAATCTTGTACCAGTTTGCATCATACAGACTTTTTTAAAGAAGACTTTGTTTTAGGTGTACCGAATAATTAGCTGATTTATGGCGAATTTCTTAAAATATTGCAAGAAAGCGTCAGTTTTCGATTTTTAAATATTTTTAAAAAAAATAGTTTCACCCATAAATTTATCCATTCAAACGACATGGTATTAATGCAGTATACAGAACGAACTCCTCCCCCTATTTTTAAGAAATAACGGATAAAGATATAAATTAATGGGTTTTTTTCTCAAGTTTTTAGCTGCACAATCAGAGAACGAATTTTCGATTTTCTTTTTCATCTGCTAGGAAAGATTACCACTCTTTTTTCAACGTTTAACTCTGGCACATATTACATCACATGATGTCACATTAAATTTTTGTTTCTAACGATTTATTCTTTATGAAAATTTCTGATGATCGTTAAATTTATTCTTTGTTTGTTCTTTGTAGCAGAATCACAATTATTTTTTGAATGAATCATATAAAATAAGTATTATTTCAAAAATAAAAGTTATCTTGCACCGGTTTGGACGGAGATCCTTATTTTTTATTTTGTTATCTAGATTGTTGAGTACAACTTATAAAATTCGCCATGTAAAAGAACAGGTACTCCATCTAGTGTTTATAATAAATACGAAAACATTTGAACCAGAATCCTTACGTTAAAGCATTTTCCACATTTGAATTCTCCTCGCTTAGTGTTTATCCCCATTGCAACTTCTTACCCGTGATAGATATTTGTTCTTAAAAAATTGGAATGCCATAATTACAACTAATTGGTGAGTGAGATAACAGCTCAAATTTGATGAATGAGATAGCAACTCTGGCGTTTTTTTACTCTATTACCCAAAAGGATGAGATTCAACAGTAATTCTTTAATTCTAGTGTGTTATTAATACAAAAGCATCAGAAGAAATAAGATCGCATTAAATATTCGATAAAACGAGTTAGATCTTCGAAAACCTTATAAGAATGTCTCGAATACTAGAACTATTCACTTATAATTAATATTCATTTAACGGCGTTTTTTTAAAAAAATAAGTTTCATGTAAAAATCATTGTTGGTGCATTGATCTAAGTGATAACTATTCAATCAAAAATTTATATTTGATTTAGTTTTAAGATTAATGTGATTGAATACGTATGATAACCTTTTAAACAATCACATATTCTTCAACATTTTGGTACCATAGATTATGTTAAATTTTCCTCGAAATCAAAAACGAATGCTTTTTAGACTAGTTAGTAATATGCTAGTGGCAACAAGTAATGCTAATGATTCATTCTGTTTTTAATAAAAAATGGAGCTCATTTTGAAAAGAAGCTGTAAAAAATAGCATCATAAGTAATTCATTCTAGATGTCTTTCTTTAAATTTGTTCTTTAATGTTTGCTTTTTTGTTGTAAATATATTGTATACGTCATTTATAAGTTTGAATTCTTTTGAACAAATGTCTCTATTATGTAGTAAGAGATTCCTCTTACTATGTCCTTAAAATATTCCCTTATAATTATTCTTAGTTATTTAAAAATACATTTAATTTTTAATTTATAAGCAGAGAGTGAAGAAGCTTCTTGTAACAGTTGACTATCTTTTGGCTTATCCTAGAGTGATAAATAAATAGTTCCATTTGGAAAGAGGAAAAAAAAATCTCTGAAAGTTTTGGTATTCTTTTCAAAATCTGTCAATGGGATAACAGAAAAGAAATAGCATTGGACAAAAGAGGAATGCACCGAAATAAAGTTAAAAAAATAAATTGTAACCACTTCAATAATTGTAAACAAGAATTAAAAAAAAAAAATTCCCTCAATCTCAGTTTCGGTGAACTAGAATGTTGGAAGGTTTTTTTTTTCCAAAGCATGCATAGAATTCTTGAAATGAGAGATTCCTCTTTTCAATCGTATTATTGAACCAGTCAATAGAAACGAATAGTGACATTTAGTTTACTTTTTAAGAAATCTGTTTACTCGGCGAAGGCTTTAATTCAAAAAATTCTTTCGAGACGACTTCTAAATAATTTCTTTTGAGCATCGAGTAAAAATAAATAAGAAATCTTAATCGAAGTCTATTCAAAGCTTAATTTAAATACTTTGAACAATTAATAGCATTTAATGCTTCATTACTTTTATTTACGCAATATAATGTTTACATTACAAATGAATAAAACAATAAAAGTAAAAAAATTGAAAAGATTTAACTTTTTATATACTTTATTATATTCATCTCTTAAACTAATGCTTTTAACGAGCTCGAAACATAACTAAAATAAATAAAAATTTATTTTATAGTCAATGAGAAATGCAAACAAGAACTTTACTTTATCTTGTTTTACTTTTTTTGAATTTTTCTTTTAATTAAATAATTTATTTGAAAGGAGCATAAAATCGTGCCTATTTGTCTTAACACGGTTTTAAACTATTAACATATAAAATAAAATTTATTACTCTTTTGCTTTATCTTATACATTTGTAAACTTCCCACATTTTAGATTTCATTTGATTCATTCAGATTAACGAATCAGACACCTCCTAAATATGTCTTTTTCCTGTACAATGAGCTTCACAACGCAAAAATAACAAAATACTTTTTAATTCGTACAACAAAATAAGCAGAGAATATGTTTTAATATTTTTTAACGAATAACATTTTAGTTAAAAGTAAAATATAGAGATGAAAGTAATCACCACGAGCAAATTAACTTTCTTAACGAAAAGGTTTTAAATGCGACTTTATTATAAGTATATCCAAACGAATTTTCAGAATTAATCACGAAAAGCCTTGATTTATTCAGCTGTTTTAATCATTTGGACTGTGTTGCCATGACAGCAGTAAGAATGGTAGCAGTAACGTGCCGAAAATGCCTGAATGTTAATTTTGTGGTGCAGCTTCCAACATGTTGGCTCTTCATAAAGACAGATACCATGCAAAAAGTCAATTCAATACTCACTTGGTATCCTGTTGATAGCTCTAAGAGGTCGTAGCACTCTGACCGTCCGGATGGCCGACAAGTTAATGTTGCCAACGTCCAGGCAGTACTCCAGGGACCTGAAATGAGAGATAAAAGTAACGATAAAGAGGCACAACTCATCATTAAAACTGATTTTCACCAACTACGAGCTTCTAAGATTTGATCGGTCAAATACTTTCTGCCAGGCAGAAGCGAATATGGTAAAATCACTGGATAAACCCAACTTTAAAATGTTTTAATCATTTACCGCTTCGCGCTTACGGATTGGATTACGAAAGCGGCAAATGGCAAATCGACAATAATAAATAAATTCATTACTCAATTTTTATCAATCATTGATCGACTATAACAATTACCACATAGTAGATTGCTTATCTTTGGCTAGAATAGGATATCGGAAAAACTTTTGCCTGCCGCTTTTGCACTTGCTTCCTTTCTCTCTGTTAAGAATCAGGTTTACATTGGAAATACGAGCTAAAGTATGTTTGGCACTTTCCAGTCTTGCCTCCTGATGAGAGATCTCATATAGCTTAGTGCTTTGTCAAGTTCAGTTTAACATTGGGAAAAAAAGCAACTTAAAAAATTATTTCTGTCAGTTAAAAATTCTCAATAAGGAATATATAACATAACATAAAAATTACTACTGAACCATTAAGAAATAAGACATAAGCAAAACCAAAAATAGACAAATAAAAAGTGCAACCGAAAAGTCTATCATATTACATTATTCAAATTTAGCTATAAAGGAAGAATTAAAAATTCATAAGAGTGTAAATTAGATGAAAAGAAGTTAAAAATTGGAAACATCAAAAAAGATGTAGTGATTGAAAAAAAAAATTAAAACAGCAAAAAATTGAAAGTAAACAGAAAATTGAAAAGTAATATGCTTAATATTTGCAAGTTATAGACTGTTAGGCTGGGCTATTCAGAATTATTGGTCAAACTATCTTCATCAACAAAATATAGTATTAAAAATAGTTATAAAATAAAAAATACAATTTAAAAGAATATAAAAGCCGACTCAAAAGCATTAAAAATCAATTAAAAAGAAAAAAAAATTACAACCCCAAATAAATCCTTACGAACAAAAACTAAAATAACTACAGAAAAGAAATTATTAAAATCACAAGAAATAAACTAAAAAAAACCCAATATGTTTGCATATACGAATACAAATCACCACGTGTATCAAAACCACAAAAACATTGCGTACAAAACACATACAAACAATCATTTGGACATTAATTTTCAAATATACTTTAAATTTGAAAAGATTATTCATTTATATGTTGCAAATCTATGAAAGCAAATATTTCAAATGAAACAAAGTCTTAAAAAAAACTGAGTTAAAATAGTACAGAAGCTGGTGACGCTAAAAAAATGTTTTTTTTTATGGCGATCAGAATAACTATTTCTAGATGTTGCTAAAAGGCTATCTCTAGCACTAAATTACAGAATCAAAAAATACACACACACACATACTGGTGCGTAGACCAAATCTATGACCAGTTATTTTGCTGTTCCTTTTATGCTCCACTAATTTTCATCAATATATTATCGTGACGCTCTAGCTACAACTTGCTATTAATTCAACTCAAGATGCAACTTGTTACTGCCTTCGAGCTTGTCGAACACTTCCTTGGAAAGCCAAGTCCTCTGAACTCTTCACCATAGAACTATTTGGGATCTGTTAGAAAGGCATCTGCTACCATTCAAGAATTTAAATGATTTAGTTTTATTATTTCACGAGAAATCAAACCGGTCACCATCTAACAAGGACGCATCTAGCTTTATTAGTCAATGTTACGCTGGGTGACAACTTGCATTCGAACCAAAGGTAGACCAACACATTATTTACTTTCTCTCTTTTAATGATCAAACCCTGGATAAATCCTTCAATGTTTCTGAAATTGGAATCGCTTCTATTTTGTGCATGTCTGTGTCAAAAATATTTCCACCCACCCATTTTTTTTGTCACGATTGGAAACAATTACAATTAATGACATTGCATTATGCAGAATTGTTGACTTGGCAAGTATTAGGCTTTACCAAAGATTATAAAATATTAAAAATCTATTAGAGAGAGTATATTGTAAGATTTATCTGGATTGATCAATCAACAAATTAAAATAAATCAACAAATTAAAACAATGCAAACATAATTAAAAAAAATAACAAATCCTCAAATAGTAAGGAAAAAAATAAAACGTAATAACAATAATGTAGGAAATTCATTCCATAAATATATACTCCCTTTCTCGGCGTTATACTGGAATTTTTTTTAAAAAAAAAACAATCACGGTAATTGTAAGGTTCATCATAAAAATTAAAGCGAAGTACAGTTACATGAGATCATAAGTGATTTTAAATATCTGGCCTCAACTGATTATCTAAAGTAAGGAAATTCTACCTAAGAACGTTGCAAATCGAAGTTTCTAGACTAACACTAAAAAAACATCTTTTTACTGTTAGCTCGTGTGCTTTTATTAACATTAAAGAAAGAAGTTCAAACTTCCCTCTTTTGAAACTCAGAGACTCTAAATTAAAACGAGGATTCGAGATTAGATCAATCTGAATCCCAAATCAGGCACATAACCTTTATATAAAGCGAGAAAAGTTTTTATAAAAATGCTTCTCTATACAGTAAGCTATGTTAGAAGCAACCTAATTTTTCTGTTCCTGATACGGTAACAACGGCTCGAAAGGATTAAATAAATACGTTACGTATGAGAACGTTCTTTTTCAGCGGTAATATATACTGTCTTAAATATGTACATCAAATTATATAAGCCCAACCTCTAACGAAGAGTTTCGAACATAAACTTAGGATATGGTTTCAATTTAATTTATCTTATCATGAATATGCATCTGTAAACTTGGGATGGGATTTCTTTAATTTTGTTAATTATATTTACTCTTGATATGAAACTATCGTAGAGGAAGTTGGTACAGAATTTATTTAGCCTATATACTCAACTTTGACTTTCCCGTAATATCTTCCTAAGTTTTAGCTTTTCATTTATTAGATAAAAGGTCCCTCATTTCTTGTAAATGCTGAAGCAACTCGTTTATTTATTGATCCAATCTCAAGTTTCTTTTTCTAGAGTACAATGTTACTTTACTTGTTTTCAATATTTAGCTATAGCAAATGAGAGAATCTAAATTGTGCCCGCATTAGAATTTAATAAGCGTAATAAAATAGAAGAAAAGTTCTGCTTTTGGTGTCGAAATAGTAAACAAAATTACAGAAACAATACATCAAGCATGGAGCAACAATAGTATTTAGATCGCCAAATGATTCAGGGTACCTTATACTAGTATGATATTGATGAACAGATTTGAGCGTGTGTATATATATTAAAACTGATTTTCTAATACTGATGAAAACAGAGATAAAATTATCATATTTGGCATCACATTTGTTTTAGGGCTAAATATTTAATTTTTCATCAACTTAATAAGGTTTTTCAACAGTGATATAATTTTTTTCTATTTCACTATAAAGATAGTTCTTTCATATCAGTGTTATGTTTGCAAGACAGTTACAAATAAGCAATGGTGCCAAGTTAGCAAATTGCATCGTTTACTTGGATGTTATAATCACTAAAAGTGACGGCTTCTCCTCCTTGATTGACTTTTTATTATTGTGGCACAAAGAAGCTACGCGAAGATTATTGGTGACGGAATTTGTAATATTAAACCTCGATTAAGTGACAAGGATGAAATCTGAGATGGCACTTTCCTCCCCAAACTTCCACACCAAGCCATGGGGAGGGTTTGGGATCCCAACCAGATTTAATGTGCATCAGTCTCAGTACACTGTGGGCTTTCAGTGGCATTAAGGCTCGTACCCACGACTCGATAAACAATGCCGTCCTTGAGTTCGCAACCATGACCCATCTCATTTTCGATAAACAAGTCTATTTCGTGTAAGGCAGAAGTGAAAAAAGAAGTAAATTTAAGTAATAAACAATTAAAGAATTAATGTTAGAGTTAATAGTATTTTTTAATTGTTTCATATTCGAAAGAAAAGTTATCATTCTTTTTTTCTTTAGAAGGAAAGAACAAGCTAAACAGTGCAAGTGGAATCAAATTAAATTGATACACCTTTCCACGCTTACTAAAAGTGAGATGTAAAAAAAGATTAATGAACCGAAGACCTTTCTCGAGGTGGTCTATTTATATAGTTTGACAATTTAACTCTGGAAAAAAAAAATTCTCCACGTGTCAGTTGAAAACGCATTCCACACAAAATAAAATCCCATAGAATATGCAAAAGGTATTACCACGGCGATAAAACTAGCTCTGAAAATTTTGAATTCAGAAATAAAACTACCTTCAGTAAACATTGAAAATTGTACAGGTTATCTATAAGACGAGTAGGGTTTTGTAATATTACGAAGGCATCATTTTCTGCGCCCTTCAGTGAGTGAATGACGGCAGATTTTGATGTTTATTACAAAAACAGATGGATTGAACATTCCGTTTTAGTAAACTGTGCTGCATTTGTGTTTGTATATTAAAGCTGTTATGTGTCATTTTCTTATTTTACTGAAAGTACTTTTAATATTTTGTCCAAGCTGCTAAGATAAACATCGAGTAGATATCAATATTAACTTTTATGTTTTTGAGCTATTCTGACACAAGTGTGAAACTTTCAGCACATAGCAACTGGAAAAAAACTGTTGAATCAATTTATGTGTTTTTCAGTATTTTTATTGTACATTTCTAAATTTCAAGGTACTATAGTAAATTAGCGCTTTTATAACCACTTGAGCTTATATTAACATTGAAACATTTTTTAAACAGAAAAGCTGATCCTAATTAGGATTCTGGCTTTTATTGCTTTTTGTTATGAATTATTCAGAAAATAATAAAAAAAAAACTATTTTAACCCATCAATGTCCAATTTATTTCATTCTAATTATTTTTAAGTCAAGATGCTTTTTCCTTAATTTTGGAAACCAGAAAAAACATACTTTCATTATTTGTTCAAATAATTCGACTAAATTATTCTTCCTTTTGAAGACAAAATAGCTTATTAGAAAATTTCAAATAGAATATGCGTGAATTCCGCTTTCGAAAATGAATATTGTTGGCAAACATTCTATAGAACAGCAGCAAACTCCAGATGAGATGTTGGGAAAAAAATTATACCTCCTCTCGAGATTTCATGAAATTTAAGCCGAACCTTTTAAGAAATATGTATGTAAAATTATGTACATTTTGAAGCATTTTATTATATTTGAATAAAATTTTAACAACTAAAGAAAGAAGTAAGTAAAATGTTCTGTATTTGTATCAGAACCGGATACGCGCGCGCTTCTTTCTTGATAGTGCTGATGGGAAGTTACCTCGAGAGTCGCTTAAAAAGTGCTTATTTGTGGCAACAGAAGGCGTTAGTGAATCAGAAAGGTGTTACCATCGCATACTGCTCTCTGTTAACTAATTTTTTTATAGATTAGTTGTAATTTAGCAGAAAATCGAAATATAATTGCTTTTTATCGTCATTATGCATCGAGTTGTCACCATCAATGAGAACTGGATTCATCATTATACACTAGAAATTGAACAACAATAGAAACAATGGGTTGTTTCTCTTCGTAGAATCTACTCTACGGCAAAGAAGGCAATCTCATTTGCTGGACAAACTACAGCCGTGATATTTTAGGATACGAAAATATTTTGTTCTAGAACTTCTGAGGAAAACTATTAAAAGACGATGCTACAGCGGTTACCTCCTTTTTTTTTCCATTTTTAATAACTCCTTTCCCATTCCTAATAAGGTTCTTTTTAAACTAACCTCTTAATAAAGGCGAACATAATTCTTAGCAAAGAAAATATTGAAGGAGCTCACTATATCTTTTTGAAGAAATACGAAATAATGCATTCTTTACAAAATTTTCACGCTGTTGCTATAAGTTTTTTTTTTTTACTCGACACACATATACAAGGTTTTTCAAAATGATTCATCGATTTCAGAACTCCAGATTTTCACAATTCAACGACACAGAATGATAAGTATTACATGAATATAAAGGGAAAATTATATGTAGGAAGTTTTAATCACGGGCTTTTCAAATAATTTTCTTTAGTTACATTCATAACGTCAATTCGATGTATAAACTCCTGCCAAACACGTTGTAAAGTGTCAGTGGTAATTGAATGTACCGCAGCAGAAATTTTAAAACGTAATTATCTTTTACAAACCCCAAAGGAAAAAAATCGCATGAGGTCATATAAGATGACTTAAATAACCAGATATATAACATCAAATCATCTGATCCACTGAGACCCATCCAATTGCGAGGAAACCCCGTGAAAGCTTCTGAAACAACTTTCGTGAAATAACTTCACGGAGAACACACATCCATCTATTTTTCCATTATAAAACTTCCATGGGTTTCCCTTTATATTCATGAATTACTTATTCTTCTGTGTCGTTAAATTTTGAAAATATGAAATCTTGAAATCACATGAATCATTTTCAATATAATCCTGAATATATTGTATATATATATATATATATATATATATATATATATATATGTGTGTGTGTGTGTGTGTGTGTGTCACTCTTAATTTTACGGGGTTCAGTGAAAAAGCGGCCACTAGGTTATACTAGCATTGGGAACGGGTTAAATGACAACTCCTCGCGAGGCACATGGAAATTTGTTTTTTTAAAACAGCGAAACGACCTTTGGCATGCTACCTATTAATGAATCAAAACTACAGTGACAGGATCGACCCCGAAACCTGCGCCAAATTTCAGAGAGTGGCAAATGATTGCCAGAGGAACGCTTGGTTTTTAAAGGACAAAGAAAAAAAACCTCGGTAACAGTATTACCCTCTCCCGTTTGAAACAAAGTTGAATATTCGTTTCCTCTTAGTATTTATTATACTGAGGGGAATCATCACGTTTTTCATGCACTTTTTGGCGCGTTGTTCTTTTCGATTCCACTCCGATAAAATTGATAAAAATTTATGTCAAAAAGCTTTTGCGAATGAGATAGGCTTTTCAATTGAAATTATTCTTGAAGCATTGATAGATTGAAGTTACAGAATTTCTTATCCCACATTGACCTTAAATTACATGTCAACGTGGGTCAAAAATAATTATAGTAAGGTCGAGTTCAATAAATTTTTCAGTCAGTTATGTAGTTTTCATTTGCGTCACAGGTTGTCTTCAAAATATACTAAGTATTTTCTATTTAACTTCTTTTCTTTTTGACATGCTTAGATGAGGGAATATTTTATGTGGTTTTGATTCTTCCGCGAGATGGAATTTAAAATGATCGTATTTATTTTTCACAACATTGCAGTTTAATGTACTTATTCGTGTTCTAATTTTATTCATTTTTCGTTTATGCATGATTAAAAATTAAGTTTTGACTCATACAGAAAAATTCCTATATGCTTGTTTACTCACACATACTTCAATTTAAACTCATAGATATTTGTTGCTATTGGGAATTGACCTAATGTTCGAGTTGTAATCGAGTAGGGCGCTATAATAAAAACGATGTTGTCGTCAGATATTTTCTTTTCATAAGTCACGCACACAAAATCCAGCTTGATACATTAATTATTACCTCATATTAACATTAGAATTTTGAGAATCATGATAATTTCAGAGATTTAGTGAAAATTTGGTACCTCAAAATTAATTTTACAGCTTAATTAATTGTACGTTCTAAACTCAGGCTACCATTATGCATCTATTTTTTTCATGCAGTTTAAAATAACACGGTCCAAGAAAGAGCCGTATTTCCTTTTTCTTACCCGGCTGATTTATTACTTCTTACGTCGCGGTAGCCTAGTGATCATGGTTGTGGACTTAGCGCTAGCGGCTTTCGTCAAGTCGTAGGTTCGAACCTTCATGCCAGTAAAGACCTGTTTTGTCGCCGGAGCTGATGCATGCTAAATCTATCGAGGCTCAAAGTCCGCCCGTTGGCATGGTATGGAAATTAGAAGAGGAAGGTGCTGGCTCAGGTGTTATCCTCGTCACTTGACAGTGGTTTTTCATTAATAGCCCTCATGTTGCTTCTAAGTGTGATGTTAGTGAACAATCACTCATTACAACTTAAGATTTTTGATGTTTTAGGTAGTGAATAAGCTGTGTTTTTATTAAAGTTTTGTTCAGATTACGAGTTAACATGTGTCAAATTACAAAGAAACAGAAAAAAATTATTTCTCTTGAACAACAAGCAAGAAGAATAATTGTATTAAGAAACTAGAAGTATTGCTTAAAGAGAGAGTTTGTATACTTCTCAAAGCAATATATATATGCGTTCCTAATTTTATTTTGAATGAAAGCGAAATTATTTAATATTAATGTTAAATACATAAATGTGTTGTCAAATGTATAATTGTTAAACGTATATATCTTACAATTTTAAATATAAATATGTTAAATATTAGGAGGACAGAAAATTAATAACTTTTTTCAGCGAAAAACATTTATTTGTTAAAGAAATCTTAAATACTAATCAACAAAATAATTCCCTTCATTTCATAACACTTTTTGCCAGCGTAAAGGTAATTGCTCGATTCCTTTTTAAAAAAAGTCTTCGGATTTTTCACTGAAAAACTTTTCCGATTGCAAGTTTTTCATTTCTCTATCAATGTTCAATTTTTTAGCTTCTCAATGTATGTTCTAACAACCTAAACAGGTAGTAATCCGACGGCGAGAGATCTGGTGAATTAGGTGGCTGAGGTAAAAGCTCCAATCCAAACTCCCTTATCCAAGTTCCAATCCAAGCTCCTGTGTTATTTTTGCAGCGTGAGGCCTTACGCTATTGTGTTAAAAGATTTTTTATGTTATTGACCAAAATAGATCGTTTTTTTACGAGCTCTTGTTTCATTTTCTCGACTATGCATCGTCGAGTTATTCACAATACATTGTCGCTGTAATGGTCTGACCATGTTCAAACAATTCATAGTGTATGATTTCAGGAATATCTAGAATAAACAAGACCTTCATTCAAACAAGGACCTTCTTTATTGTTAGTGATAGTCGAGATTTAGGAACAGGTGCTTCTCCAGAGGAAAGCCATTGTTTTTTTGTACGGGATTATTGTAAAGAACCCACTTCCCATCTCCAGTTACAATTCGCCGCAAAAACAGATCGGCTTCATACCGAGAGAAAAGAGACGTGCAGATGGTACGCCGTTGATCGAGCGCCGTTTTCGTCAATTCGTGAGGAACTTAAATCCTTTCCTGTACAATTTTCCTATGTGACGAAGATGTAGGAATGTAGGTTACGGACAGCTAATCTTCAACGATAATTCCTCAATTGTTTGACGAGGACATGAATCCACCATCGCCTTCTGGGTATCATCAGCTCGTTTTGGGGGTCGTTCCTTTCGTGAGGCATCCTTGAGATTCCTATTTCCATTTTTAAAATTTTTAAGCTATCTGTGACACTTGTTTAGTATTAAAACAGCCCCGTTAGTATCGGCAATTTTCTTACAGCTTCGTTTGCCTTTATTCCTTGATCGAACAAAAATAGCAACAGTGACGTAAGCATGCTTCTTCTGTTCTTGACCTTGACATCTTTTCTCCATGGTAAAATAAAAAGTTTTTAACCAGAAAATAAAATCTACAACCAAGCTTAAACGTTATAACAAAACTTCCATGTTTGCGGGACCATGTGTCCACACAAACTAATTGTGAATAAGCTCATCGAAGAAATTTGGATTACTTTTCGATCCCTGTAACATACGAATGTAAATACACTAATCAAAAAACTTATACAGTTGAACTTCCATAACTTTTTTACACGGTGTTTCGAATTCAATAAAGTAAAGTTTTTTTTTATTTAAATAGAAAAATTTCTAAATTTTTATTTCTTCTTACAATTATTTTAGATAACATAGAAAGTATGGGGAACATAGAAAGTATGGTGCATTTTTCATGGGTCTTTTCCGAGGATTTTTGAGGAACAAAGTACTACGTAAACGAGTTTGTTGTATACTGCTGTTTGTAGAAAATGCAACACCATGAAAGAATCATCAGAATCAAATGAAATTTAATGCAGAAACGACTTGTACTGATACAAATAAATGATGAAATTTTCAAAACAAAAGAAACAAATTAAGCGTCCGAAATCAGTATTTGGTGCAGCCACCATGCGCTGCAATAAGTGCTGCTATACGACGTGGCATGGAGTCAAACAGATGTTGAATATCTGCTTGAGGAAGAGAATTCCATATCGCTTGTATGCGCAACCAAAGTTCGTCTTTGGAAACTGCAGGACGCGGATCACGAGCGAGACGCCGACCAACCATATCCCACACGTGCTCAATAGGCGACATATCCGGTGAATAAGCAGGCCAAGGAAGAAGTTGCATGCGTTGTGCTGAACAGAAGTCTCGAACAGTCCGCGCAACATGTGGGCGTGCATTATCCTGCTGAAAGATAGCTCCAGGGATGCCTTGAAGGAAAGGAACGACTTCGGGCTGTAGCACTTCACGGACGTACCTGTTGCTATTGAGATTACCCTCAATTCGTATCAAATTGGATCGTCCATGATACGAAATCGCACCCCAGACCATAACTCCGGGTGTTCGACCACTATGTCGTTCAATAATACACTCAGGAAGGCAGCGTTGACCGGCATAACGTCTAACACGAACACGGCCATCATGGGTCCACAAATTGAAGCGTGATTCATCTGAAAAGACAACTTGGTGCCAATCAGCTCGCCTGTCTCTGTGCTCAAGAGCCCACTGCCGACGCAGCCGTCGATGATTCGCCGTGAGGGGAATCCTGTATAAAGGCACCCTTGCACGCAATCCACGGCGCAGCAGACGACGACGAATTGACGAAGCCGACAATTGTACACCTGTAGCAGTAGACCAACGTGCTGCCAGCTGCCTGGAGGAAGCTGTGCGATCATTCACCGCCATGCGGAGCAGGTGTCGATCATCGCGCTCTGACGTCACCTTCTGTCGTCCAGTGCCTGTTTTTCGAGTTGTTCGGTGCTCGTCGGTCCACTGCTTCCAAACTCGCATCACTGTGGAACTGTTCCGCTGCATACGAGCTGCTATTGCGCGATAGGAAAATCCTCCTTCTCGAAGGCCGATTATCCTCCCTCGTTCAAACTCCGTAAGTTGCTTGAATTTCTTATTCTTCCGTCGTGGAGGCATACTCAGGTCTCACTAAACGTTTGCCACTAACAAATAATCATAGACTTTTTTCAACGTCCCGCTACAGCACTTTATTTATACGCTTTCAGCATCAATTCAGAGGGCGCCGCGCGCGCCGCGCACGCGCGATGGCTCTGAAACTTTATTAATTTGCATAATATCCTATAATTGACATTTGCTGCGAATTTCATTTGATTCTGATGATTCCTTCATGGTGTTGCATTTTCTACAAACAGCAGTTTATATTGTACTGCTGGCCATTAAAATTGCTACACCTTGAAGGAGAGCAAACACAAAAAAGATATTTATTGTACGAAAACAGTATGGCATGAAGACCAAATGATTAAATTTGCAAGCAGTTTGGGGGTTTACAGGGACCGAAATCAGTAGAAACAGCTACAAGCCCTGGCAGTTAAAACGGCCCTTACCCGGTTAGGCATGGAGTCGAACTGGACTTGTATGACAGAAACGGGCAATTTATTTCATGCTGCCTTAAGTCTATGCCACACTTCATCAACCGGAGAGGGATGGCAGCCTAGACTCTCTGAAACACATGACCAAATATTTTCAGTGGGTGACCGATCTGGAGATAGTGCAGGCCAGGGCAAAAATCGAATACTCTGAGCATTAAGAAAGGTCAGAACTCGATTTGCAACATGTAGTCTTGTATTAACTAGTTGGAAGATGGCGTATGGCAGGCCTTGAAGATTGATACGAACTTCTTCGCACCGTATGAACGGATACTGGGTGGGCTGCAAATATGCCCTTTTCCTTTTGGTCTGTGATGTGGTTGTACGATTTTTCTGGGCCGACCTCACAATATGTGTGTCCTCTTGGGTGTTAGTCATTGGAGATCATGCATGGGTTCAGTATGACCCTCTATGGCCCATTGATTCGCCTGACAGTGGTTAGATTTCGACTAGTGTGACGGACAATATCACTGAACGATAATCCACACTCTTGATAGGCAATAATTCTGCCTCTATCGAATTGCGACACTTGCTGATATGCATTTCTCCTCCTTATTCGTGGCATAACACGATATAATGAGCAAACTTCTACTTTACAAAGCGCTTCCCGAATGAGAAATTTACAACACAACTTTTCTTTTACGCCGTGCTTCAGATGTCGTTTCTCCCTTCTGCGTAGTTCAATTGCTCCGAAATACTAATCATTTGCATATCCTAAACTCTACTTCCACATATGAGATTAGATCCTTCCTTCAAGTGGATGTATCGAAAATAAAGTAATCGTGCATGTAATACTAGTTCAAGGTTCCTAAATTGCTAACATAAGCCATATATCATTAGATATAAATAACTGCCCTATTCTAGTCTCCATAACAGGAGAGGAGGACATAAATTGAAATAAATCTGTGTGAGCAGCCGGCATTGTTTTCGTCGAGTCATGGGTTCAAGCATTGATGCCTCTAAAGAATCGCAGTGTCAGGAGCTGATAAACGTTAAATCTTATCGAGTTCAACAGCTCTTCCGTTGGCTTGGCGTGGAAATTTGGAGAGAAAAGTGTCAACTCAGGTATCTTCGTCATTTGACCGAGGTTTGATATTATGAGGTTCATCACCAACAGCCCTCATGTTGCTTCTCTGTGCGACGTTTATAATTAATCCCAATCACGGACAATTACTCGTAATAGAACAATGATTATTCTTTGGTTGTAAATGCTGGAAAATAAAGTCATGTTGAGTAGCATTTAAAATTGAATTATGTAAACAATTTGCTGGAATGTTTTAAATCATCTTGTTATTTAGCAATTATTTAAGAGGGATCAGTGTAAGCACCTTCTTAAATTGTTATATGAGCGATTTGTAACTCATAACTGCAGCGATGAGAGAATGCAAATATAAGACACATGAAATCACTGGTATAGTACGCGTCGTTATTTCAGTAGCTGTATGTATGGAATAAGGGAATAATCTGTACTGAAAGATTCTTGTCTCAAAATTAACATCCAAAAGAGAAAGTTTTTAGTCTTAAATAGTGCACATCGTTTTAAGATAGTGTCCAAAAATATTGAAATGAAGATGAGATGATGCTTCTTTGTCGAGGTTCTCTTGTGAAGGAAAAGAAATATTTACGGACATAACATCAGCCAGCCAAAGGAAGGTTAAACAACAATGATCCCTTTATCTTGGCGATGGATTTAACAATCATTTTGACGACTCAGCAAGAAACTTGTCGATTTTGGCGACAAATTGAAAGTACCAGAATGTGCTGGAACCTAGGCAAAATATTGATGGGAAGAAAGTTACGGACTTAGCATAAATTTTCCCATGTGACGTCATTCCTGGCTGGAAGAGGAATAAATACGCCAAGAGCCACAGTCTGAGAAAGGAGTATGTTATTTATCAATAAATCTGGGTTTGGAGTCTGTTCGGAGATCGATCCGGAATTCGACTGGAAGCTGTAGACACTTGAAAGAGAAGCGTGCCGGATGAATTTGCAGAGAACAAAGTATATCTGCCGGGAATTGTTGGAACATTCCCTGGAAGTGCTGAGTATTACTGCGAAGGTTATCCGTAGTGGGAACTAGTAAGCGGGGGTTACTAGTTATAAAGTTATAAAGTTATTAAGCAGTTATAAAAGCAATGTTCAGCGAACATTGCTTTTATAACTGTGATTGTCCTTAGAAGTGCTGTTTTGTTCTTGTATCTGTGTCTCTAAACTGTATAAGGGCAGTTTATTTGTTTATACTGTTATTGTACAAGCTCTGCTACCTGTGTGTTGCCCTGAAGATTTACGAATAAAGCGTCATTAGTTGCTATCCTCCGAGTTGTACTGATTTTCACTCCAACACACCCAGGAAATTTTCGTAACAATATGCATTGTGGGCGATAAGTGTTTTTATGGAAATAATGTTTGAAAATCTAGTTATAATTGAGGTTTAAACTAGTCATTATTAATGCAGATCTTCTACATTGACATATGTTTCTTAGGATCAAGTTTAATGTGAATTTGTTTTTGAAAAATATGTTTTCAAGCAATACAATCTTATTCTCCTCTTCAACAAAACAGAAAGCATTAAATGCATAAGCGACAAACGATTTTTTTCCTTGAACCAATTCTCACCGAGGATGAGAGTTCAATTTTGAGATAGTCATTCAAATTGATCAATTATTGGCTTGAAACATTCGACACATGATATTAACCGTAAATAGAAAACGACAAGAAATTGGAACATTTTGAAATGTAGATGAATGTAATCTTCGACACTTGTTACCTCATGTCAAAGCTTTTGATTCATTGTATTTTTACACCTTAGGAAAAATGAGGCATAACTACATGGAACTGTTTGGTTTTGAATTAACATCGATTAGTGCTAAACGAAGGCTATGAATGAGAAATCCCCTTCATTAAGATTGTTAAAATTGATTAATGATTGAGTCGGCTTACATCACGTGTTCTATTCCTCAAATAAAAAAATGAAACACTTCCAAACAGAGGCAATCATGATCTTTGCCTCAGTTTGACAGACAAAGCTTCTGGTACCTCAGATAGGGTTTGTCCAATAGATATCTGGACTGAAGACACAAAAAAGAAATTTATCGTATATATATATATATATATATATATATATATATATATATAGGGTGCTTTGAACAGTGTGATGTCGAAATTGACTAGCATTTCCATCACAATTCGCGTCGTATGACTAGGTGCATTGTCGTAATGGAACAATTAGGTATCCACGATCCCTCTGCCGTCACATGAGCAATTAAAAGGTGATTACAGTGCCAAAGGTCTTAAACCTAAGTCACATGTTCATTGATTCTTTCGATGTTAGAAGTCCATTGCGTTGTTTGATGTCTTCCTTGTTATGAATAAATTTTTTGTGCCCCTCAAAAAACGCAGGTTCAGGAAATGGGTTTGTCTTTGCAAATCTCATGGATTACATCGAAAGTCTCCGAAACGTATTTTTTCAGTTTAACTCAGAATTTGATGGTTAAACATAGCTCGATGCCTCGCTGCATTTTCCCTGACCACATAAGCACTAAATATTTCTTTTACATTAGGTGAGATCTAGTTACTCACTTCAACTGCTCAGTGGTAAGTGAAACGGGTTTTCAAGCTTATCTCATATCCCCCATCACCTATCCCGTACATAGTGTACTTGCGACTGATTTTTCGGACTGCTTGACCCTTCCGGCTATGTATATCTGATCTGTCTGAAAATTAAAAAGAGATAGCACTTGCCCAACATTAAATTTAAAATTAACAACAAACAAATTCAAATTTGACTATTCTTGTAAATTCGGTGTAAATTCACCTCAAATAATAATAATTTTTGGTAACTCTTTAAATTTTCCTTTTTTGTTTATTCCTTTTGTAATATGTTTCATACTTACTTCCGTGAGAGTAGTGCAATACTTTGTAGTACAAGGGGATTTGATTGTGTTTTTCAATAAAAGAAGCTTACTTTAGGAATTAAATTAAGATATATCATCATTAAAATTCTTATGAATTAAATACTTGAGAAATAAGAAAAGTCAAGGAAAATTATTATAAAGTAAATAATTTTTATTGCTATTGTCATGAGAAGTTAATATTTTAGCTCAGTACACACACACACAGAGAGAGAGAGAGTATGTGAGAGAGAGCATTTGTTTAGAGCTGAACTTGAACATTATGTATTCATTTGTTGACTATAGATTATATTCTACGGTTTATTCAAATTAAATAACTTAAAATTGTTTTATAGAATCATAAGAAAGTATTTATTTATACAGAAATGTTGTGCTCTAGCAATTGACAGGAGGGTAAAGGAGAGAGCTGGATTCTGTTTAGACCAGCCAAGGAAAGCAGCTTGAGTCTATATTTGGAAAAAAATTGGGGTAGAAGAATTTTACCTCGACCCCTCACCCATAGGTACTATCCTCCACTCTTTCCCATGATCCAGAAGGGGGGGGAGGGAATCAATCTCAATACTTATTGGATAATCCCTGTATTTTTGAAGCTGGGAGATTTATTCTTTAAGTATTTGAATGAGACATTAGGGGGTTGCATAAGTTATGTAAATTTATATGATTATATGTAATTATAATTAATAATAAGAGAGAGAAATAAAGTTGACTCACCCCGCCACGACGATGAAGAAGTCCAGCCTGTTCCACGTCTCCGAAAGGTAAGCATTCCTGCCGAAAGCCCCCATAGCTGTTATTTTGACGAGCATCTCGAAAGCGAAGAATCCAAAGATGAGGTCGTCGAAGTGCTGCAGGATGCGGCAGCGGCTCGAGTCGCACACCTCGTCCGCACACGGACGGTACATGCCCAGCGTCACACAGTTCAGCAGGATTACTGTCATGCAAAGACGCTCGAACCACGTACACAGGCGAGTTAAGGAACATAATCGAAGCAATGGACATAAGAAAGTATTAAAAAAAATTCTTTTTAATCTCTCTCTTGATTGGTTAAGAGATGCGGCTAGCCCGGCATCTCCAACTGCTTAAGATTGCTATTAAAATACCTCTTGTAGTTGCAAGTGTCCGACTTAACAATCTTTATTAACCAATGGAGAAATGTTTGTAATGCTTTTCTTATTTAACTCAATTTGCCTTTGAATCATCTAGATTGGAATTCAGAACTACTCCTGAGACCATACCAAACTTACACTTATAGTTTTGACCGAGGTAGTTTATTATTTTATTCCGATGGGAAAAGGAAAAAATACCACTTTTGTTTAGAGGAAGATTTTTGTCGCTATTAAAAAAAGCTCTTCATTGTTATTGTTTGATGAAAATAAATGCTCAAAATAATTAACTAGGCTGGCTACACCAGACACAAACTACTACCAGGGATATTTTAACTGCAATCTCAAAAAGTCTCCGACAGTTTTAGATGTTAGTGCATCTGTTAAACAAATGAAAGAACGTTTAAAAATGATCAAGCAACAACTGTGAAGAGAGAGTTCTTTATTTTCCTTCCATATAATTTGAAAATAAAAACCTGTTCTAAGCAAAAATGCCAATTTAATTTTCACATATTTGTTATATTGAAAGTTAAAAATGTACATATGTGAAAAAATTATTTTAGTATAAATTTAATATGAGGAATTGGTGCTCTTATATATGGACTTCCAAAAGCAATTTTTGAATAAATACACACATTACGAAACATATATCTTGGTTTCTTCTTGTATTTTCTTCATTTTTTTGTTGTTTTGATTTTAATTTTAAAGTGAATATTTTTCTTGAATTCACACACAAACTGTGAAATATTTAACTAAGAAACACTAATCGATTGCCTTTAATTGTAATTAACATTATAACACTTATAATTTCATTCCCTTTCCATAAAATTATGCATTAATTTCTGATGTTGAAAGGAATATTTTTACCTGAAGCCGTTTATGTTAAGAAATAAAAATAGTTTAAGTTGAAAAATATTGTATATCATTATACAATTATTATATTATTATACAATAATTAGAGATTTTAATGCCTGAGGCATATTGAATAGTGTTTTTATGAACGTTTTATTTTTCACGATATCTTTTTAGAATACTAAAAATTGATCACGAGCTTGTTAGATTATAATAAATGCAATGTGGACTTTTAGAGTAAGGAAATTTCCCTTTCTTGACTTAAAGGGAAGGAGAATTCATTTTAATGTATGAGGTATTTTACTAGGGCACTTAAAAATCTGTTTCACACTCATATTCTTCTTGGAAACACGAATTTCCTTAAGGCCCACGAGACGGATTTTCACTAAACAAGGAATAACTTTGTTCTGGATTTAATTTTATAAAAAGGTAAAACTGGTTGACAAAATGAAAATAGAAAAGGATCGCTAGGGTGTCCCGGGGGTGCATCACACCAAAGACAGTAAACCCTGTTTACCAAAGACAGTAAACCCTATAGGAAGGAAGACGATAACTAGGGTATACCTCGGTGTCATGATACCCGTACTCACAAAAAGAAGACAAGCCCCTGAAAGCCCTTGTCCTTATTTTGGTGTTCCAACCAGAATGAAAACCATAAGATCTCCATGCATTGAAATTTCTTTATTCGAAAACTATGAATAATATTGGATTTTTTTGCTGATATAACACAAGTAACCATTTTCTAAACAATGGAAAAAAGTCACTATGTATCAAACTTTTCGGAAAGCGAATCAAGATGTTATTTTCTGATGTGTTAATGCTCCAAGAAAAGCTACCTACGGTATTGTAAGAAAAAGGCAAACGAGTTATGGGAAACACATTCCGCAGAAGCTCTTATTTTTTCAAAGTAGTACGTTTTTTATCTACAAGAGGGAAAATGTCAAAGAAAAAAGGATATTTTATTTCGGAGGTTAAATCGATCAATATAAAGAATGGCTACCAGAAACTCTGGCATAAGTTATCGAAGAAGTGGATTTTTTTTGGATAAACGAGATGCTTTAGAAGTTACAGAACATATACATATTGGTGTTAAATCAGTATTGTTTAGTTACCACGAATTGTGATTTCCTGTGTCTATTTTTTTTTTTCGATTTGAAGCGCATGAGATTAAATCTCCATATTCCTTAAATTTCTAAGTGCTTGAGCTTTTTGAAATGAACAAACAATGATAGCACTATTTGTTTATTTATTTTTACCATTTTTGAATCTCAAACAGCCCATACAATTGACTCACTATTGAATATTCCAAACACGTTTTTTAGAAGCAAAACTTATTCGAGTACCGAGGTGGCTTTCTCAAAAATGAGTCAATATTTACCATAATTAGTAAGATGAGCTACTTAAAGCAACAGAAAAGCTTGAAAATATTAAGTGTCATGTTATAAGGAAGAACAAACGAATTTTTTGTGATAAACTCATGCGTGATATTACACTATTCAAAAGTAATGCATCATGAAACATTTGGTTTCCATATCCATATGAATGTAAAAAGATAAAGTTTTTCAATATGTACCGACTAAATAAATCTTTTTTTTTTTCTTTTTGGAAGATATTCTTCTGGTCTTCTGTATACTGAATTATTCAGGTATTCATGCTTTCAATTAAAAGAAAGCATTTTTTCCCGTGATTGTAAACAATATTTGAAGCATCCTAAAAGCAAACAGGAGGAAAACAAGTTATCGTCCAACGTACTTAATTAAGGTCATAAATCATCTCCATCGGGGCTATACTTGGAAAGAAGTGAACATTTTGCAGAGAAAATTAGGAATTTACTCGTTTTCAACCCGTTGCATGTTATCTTTCTCCACAAGAAGAATTTTATCATTTACGTTATAAAATGTAAGATTCTAATGGAATGGAGACAAAAATTATATATATATTAATATTTTTCTCTAGACTTTCGAAAGCAATTTATGATCCTTTCGCAAATCTTTAAAAATAACTTCAACGTTTTGAATAGGGAAGGGGATATATATTGAAATTTTTTAAGAATCTTATATTCGTTCTTGAATTATTTTGATATAAAATAAAAATACAATAGTACAGATAGAATTCACAAATTCATAAATTGGCAACGATGCGTTAACAGTATTTAAATTGAAAGCAAATAAAGCACCGAAATAAAAAGGAGTTTCAAAAGAGTCTTTTATTTAGGAGGCCATTAATTAATTCAGAAATAATATTAACACTCCAATTGTCGCAATACTTGGAGGTAAATGAGTGGTCACCTTGTACTTGCGAGATACACGAATGACTTTTTTGCTATTTGATATGATTAACTTCGGGTTTCGGGGTGTATGAGTACACAAAATTCAAAACATTTAATTTGCGAATTCATCTTAAATAAACAAGCGTCCATTGTTTATACCACATATTATACGAACAGCCAATCCTGAAAATTGAAAGCATTTATCTCAGAGATCAGACAGGACTGTTGCAGTGTTAAAAACTCGAATTTATAGTAATTATTTATAACTACAAATAAAATTTTGATATTAAGGTATATATAACACTATTTTTTTTTAAAAAAAACCAGTTGTTTTCGATTCTTTCATTATGCATTATCAGAGAAACTCATATGAATAATTGATTTTAGAAGCGTCATAAACTATGGACAATTTCATAAAAGTATTATTATCTTATCTCCTCGGTCACTAGGATTACACAAATAGCTTTACAAAAATATTTTTAAGTATTCTACATTAATTTATAAATTTGTATTGGTTTGAAAGGAGTTTAAAAGCATATTCATCACTAATAATATTGCATCGTGCATTTCCTCCTTGATTATTAATTATCAAGAAGATTAGAAAGAAAAAAATAATTGTATTTGAAGACATGCAGCGTTAAGGTAATTGTTGTTACTATTGGATGCTGCCATCTATTAAATGGAGCCCAAACATATTTGAAATTGATTTATAAGTTAGTTTTTATTTGGTAGTCATTTGTTGCCGAATCAAAATTTGAATACTGCCGCGTCGAGTTGTCAATGTCAGTGAGACCCGGATTCATCATTATGTATAGGAAATCAAGCAAAAATCAAAACGTTGGGTTGCTTCCAGTGAACGTTTCCAAAAAAAGTACAGATGGTCTCATCGGTCCTGAAAAGTTATGACGAACAGTTTTTGAGGTACGAAAGGCATCATGCTCATGAATACGAGTATCTGAGACTTAGACAGCTGTCTAGTGATTAATGTTGCTGAAGAGAAACAAACCATTTTCGATGCTACGAACACCCTCTCTTAAAATTTCGAAGGACTTATTGAATGACCCTCGTATTAGAGATTTCAATTAACTACTATCGCATTAAAGTTTATATTATTTAACTCAGTATTAAACTTTGGAAAATCATCTATTCTGAGCTTCTGGAGCTTTTTTTTCTTAATATTTCTCTCGAATTCAAATTTCAGAGGCATGATACGTTGTTTCTTGACCGCCATTTATTATTTTCATAATTTTTTCCCGTATCATTTGCTCTCAATTTCATGTTGTCAACCAGTACAAAAAATTTCAATTATTTATTAGGAGCAAAAGCTCGTCACGTGATTAAAAATAAAGAAATGTAAAATATCAACTTTTATAAAATTTGTATAGAAGAAATTTTAAGAAACCGACAAAATCATATTTTTATTAGATTGAATTGAAACTCTATTATCCATTTTTATCATTAAAACTTCGTCCACACACAAATGTGCAATCATTTTATATAACTACAAATATTTAACATAACAGCTAACAATTTTTATTTTACGCACGACACCTAAGTGCTTCACTGAAAAGGATTAAAAACCGCACAAAACTTCACTAACTTCCATTAGATGATCACGAGGTTGAAATGGAAGCAAACATAAGAGATTCATTATATCGCAATACTCTAATATGAGTTGCAATGACGTGAGCTTATAGAGAGAGAGAGCTTTATTAATTGCCAGCTTCATATTAAACGTCATCACAGCCCTGTTGGATAGTTTATTTGGCGGCTGTTTGAGCACAATTTCATTACGATCTCTCGCAAATGTTATAGATACAGCGGCATGTTTATCCATCGGAATGACACACATAGAATAAGATCAACTGCGACCTAATCGTTAGATGGCACTATCGATTACTAATATTCCGAATTCTTCTATTACCCAGTAGTTAGATAAAATTTTCAAAAAAACAGATTTAATAATAAATTACAGGAAATTCCTGAAGCCGGGAATTTATAAAATAAAAATTCAAACCAGTAATACATATTTTTTTTTCATTCTTGCATACTGCGACAAAAGTACATGAAAATAAATGGTATCTTAATAAGCACAAATAAAATAAATAAAGTGTAATAATTTTGTCACAAATTATAAGTAATACATATACGTGAATAATTTTTCATGATGAAATAATTAAAAAAAAATATACGATTAAATACGTTATATAATTGTCAACAGACTTTAAAAAATAAGCGCGTAAAAAACATAACTGAACAACTCTGTCTTCTAACTCTGATCCACAGATAAAGCTCTTTCATATCTCACACTTGTAGATTTGATAATTGACAGTGCAATAGTTGCTTCTCTTGAAGGTATAATTATTGGCCGTTTTGTGTCTACGAGATACATGAGTGACTTTTTACCATTGGATGTAATTTTACTCCAAGTTTGGGTTGAATAGGCATACAAAACTCAGAACAGAAAATTTAATATGCTAAAGAACATTTATTATTACATAGCCTTTTTTCATTAAAGTTGTGTTTTTGCGACGTGCTTTATTAATAACCCCTCTCTCTTTCTCTGTATATATATATATATATATATATATATAAAACCCATACACCTATGAGATGTTATGTGTGAGCACAGCAGTATTAAAGAATTATACGCATTTGAATATATTATGCGGATTTGGTTGGTTGTTATTATTAACGTCCCACTAGAAGCAACACAAGGGCTATTGGCGATATGTTATGCGGATTATATGCCGAATATCATGTTGTATTTCTGTTTTGTTTTGATCAATAAAGTAAATATTTCTTTCACAGACATCATAGTTGCAAATGTTGAAACAATTATGTACAGTGAATGTTTGGTATCGGCACGATATACTTACCATTCCGGACACTCACATAATTACCGGCAACAATTTGAAACTAAAATTAGCAATTTACTTTAAGAACATTAACTGACTTACAGATATTGCACTCGTAGCAGCACGTTATCAAACATGAAATGGAAAGTTCTTAAGTAAAGAGAGTCAAGTCAAACAAATCAATTTCTTTCATTTTTATGTGATTTGTGTTGTCAGGACATTGGTCTGTGATTCAGAAAACTAATACAGGTCAAAGAATCATTGTCCTACGATATTCCCACAATATGTCCAACCCTTATTCTCCAACATGAAAAACGTGTCACACAAAGATGTGTCCTTATCTCAAGTTGTATCATTTTATGTCTTTTATCTCGAGCACAATCTAGGATTGTATCCATTCCAGGAAGAAATGTCATAATTTCGTTTCTGGCAGAATTCCTGCAAAATGAAATGAGCTTCCAAAATAATGTATCTAACTCTTCCCTTAATCACATTTTCTCCTTCCTTTTTTCTTCTTTTTTTTTTTTTTTTTTTTTTTGTTTGGGGAAAGGATTGGAAATGCATTTCTACTCACATAGCGCGTGATGAATGAAAACAAAGAGAATGAAAGATTGACAAAAAGTATGAATGACTTTTCTTGAAAAATATTTACGAGTCAATATAAAAGTAAATGAAAACAGGAAAAAATGACGCATTTTCTTAAAACAATTATTGATTAAGTGCTTATAAATATATTAGAAAAAATAGTTTAAATTAACGATTGCTAATAAATTACAAGGTGGGTAAATAATTTATATTGGATAGATTACTAACGCTAATATGCACTGTTTCAGATTTGATATATTACCCTCTAATATTATTTTTGAAAAGCTTTCATAATTATAAAAACTGTCCAGTAGAATTTCATATTTTTATTGAAAGTTAAATAATTACAATAAGCACAGTGTTTTAGCAAATTCATTGAGTCAACTACGACAATGTGACATTAAGATTGACAAGCTTCTCTAATTTTTCATATTTCACTTGATATTTTGAATTTATTTTCGGCAATACCGACACGTGAACTGGAATAAGGCAGGCCCATACATCTTCGTTGTAATTGCTTATTGCAAAAATAGCTTTGAAATTCATTGAATAAGTTTCATATTTCGTTATTACTGGTACTTTCAAATGGAATAAAGTCTTTCGGCTCTAATTTTAAGGTAAACAGTTTTATTGAAAATTCTGCTTTGCACATTTCTTGCCTACTTTCCATTTCAATTCGTAAACGTTATGTATAATCTCTTACTTTTCTCCTCATATCAAAACTATTGCACTCTTTGAATACAATAAAACGCATCCAAAAGTACGAATAACAATAATCATAGTATAATAATAATAATAATAAAGTTACTGCGAAATTACACTTTTCTTTCTATTTTCGAAATTATTTTTATGGCAGTTTCAATGATACGTTTCTAATTTTTTAAATCTATAAACGTTTTTTGAAAATAAAAGAAAGCATTCTATTACCGAGAGATCTTTATTACCTTTTTTACTGTCTCTTAAGCTCTTAATTTCACTCAAATGAATACAAATATCTATATATGAGAAGAAAAATAGAAACTCTACAAAATTAAACATTATCTTCAAGAAAAAATTATCATCCCACATTCAAGAAACTCAAAGTAAAAGTGGTGATTAAAAGTGGTACTAAAAGTTAAAAGCTATCCTAACTATTATTAATTTTTAGTTTTTGCAAATGAAATTTGTTAAAATTACTTTTTTTCAATTCTTTGTTTCTATTTGCATTCATACTTTTGAGACAAGAATTACATGTCAATTTTAAGTTAAATCGTATTTGACAAATGTTTATTTCTTGTCATATTTTTAGTTTTAAAATTAAGCTTAAATTGATTATCTCTAGAAAAAATTATAATTTTTAATATAATAAGATCACAAATAATTTTTTTCCTTCTTAACACATAGTCAACTCGACGTGACAACAATCAAAAATTGATCTGGTGGTAAATGGCTGCCTACTAAAAACTAATAAAGGAAGAAGAGACAGATTTATTTTGGCACAACTCAACAAATGACAACACACAATGGTATCACATACGTCTTAGAAATGCCCTCTGGTGTCAAAAACAGCTACTTATTGAACATACCTCGACTTTTTTTCCAGAACTTGTAAGTCTCTTCCCTCCATTAAGACACTGTTTAAAGTCTGAACATTTTTTCAAATTAAATTTAAAAATTAGTTTATTAACTTCTTTAGAGATACTCACACATTTTAGTTTAATCATGGATTTTGAGTTTACTAATTAACGACGATTCAAATACGGAAGGGGAAGTAATTAAAAAAAAGGTCGATAAAGGTATGTGAAATTGTTATCGTAAAATGTCTTTCTTTCGAGAATACTTATCAAAAAATTACAAATCGATGTTTAAGAACCAAATCATTCTAAAAATAAAAAAAAAAAAAAAAAAAAAAACTGAACAAATGAAATCTAATTAAAAACATCTTTCGGCTATTATTTAAACGAGCTTCATATAGCTTTAAATTATCGAATTTATGAAAAAGAATTTACGCCAATTTCTGAAGCTTAATTTTTTTACATCGCATTTGATTCAACTAATATAAATATATACTTTATAATTTTAATGTTACAAAATTTACTCTTAAATATGTAATACAATTCAAAATACTAATTAATTTTATATCTTAAACTTTATTTTAATTTCATTAAATAAAGCTTACAATATAACATTTCATCATTCATCTTGACTCCCGTTATTGATAGCTATTTCGGCATTTCAATTACCTTTATGATCCATACGCACTTGATACGAAGGTCGCTAAGTCAGCAGTTAAATTATAAGCGAGTAAGATCCATGATAAGATGTTATCAAAACGCTGGTATCAAAAGTTCGACATTCGCTTGTTGAAGAAATGATACTAAATGATATTACCAAGACTATCATGCTTAATAGATTTCTGAATGTTAAATGTAACCAGGCCTTTTTTTCCTGAGTTAGGCATCATGAACTTAGGTGAACTGTAGTTAGGTGAAGACCGCGCCACTTGATAACGAAATCGAAAAGACATAGTTAAGAAACTATACCCTGTCATATATTTCTTGCGTAATATTAATAGAAACCAATATGAGACTCAAATTTGTATAATATGAAAGTGTGATAGAAAAATCATTGGATTAATGAATGAAAGGTAGAAGAAATCGACATTTAAACTGGACCCATCTCTCGAAATTTCTGCCACGTTAACAAGAAGACTTTGAACATAGACAGATTTAATCTGCCATTTGTTTGATTGTATTTTTTTTATTATTAAGTGACACTTAGAAGCAACAAGAAGTCTGGTGGAGACGACCTCGTTCTTTTGAGCCTCAGTCAAGTGATTAGGACAACACCTCATCTGGAACCTCCCTCTCCAAACTGCCACGCAACGGGAGGGTTTGGAGCCTTAATAAATTTAACGTGCATCAATCCCGCTACACTTTGATTGTTAAGTTTCATCGTGACTCGAATCAAAGAACGTCGGCCACGAGTTCGCGACATAACGACTAGGCTACTGCAACCACTAGATTTAAGTACCTCAGCCCCTCTATGGCGAAGAGTTGATAGTTCGAGGCAGCATTTTGCCCTCCAATGATCATCGGGGGATGGTTGATTGGCTCTCAATTTAATGGCGCAGGAGTAATACTTAGTCAACCTGCGTCAAAGATACATTAAATTGCTATTAATTAAATCTATAAAATTAATAATTATTTTATAAATATTTCTATAATCTAGGGTGTAGGAAGGAATAGAAAAATATAAGTAGTGACAGATAAGGACGAAGGTCGAAAATAAGGAAGGATGTCTAAGGCATCCTAGACGAGCATACGAAAGACAGTAAGTCATAGTTGTAAGTAAAAATAGATAAAAGGAAAAATCATTCCAGGTACTTTAGATATCTAAATCCTGAACTTACTTAAAGAAGGTAAACTCTTGAGTTAAATTATAATGTTGGATAAAATAAAAGTGATAATTCATTTCAATCCACCATCCTTACTTCATGTTAAATTCAGTTGCGTTTCCAGATCATGAATCAAATGAAGAGATGCGATGCTAATAACTTATTCTGTATTGTAACTGCAATAAGTATCGAGTTCACAGAAGGAATAAATCGGAATACAAAACAATCAAAAGAGAAACCAGTCAAAAAGAAAGAAAGAAAGACAATAACGCAAATCCTTTCAAATCTAATACATATAGAGAAAGAAGGATAAGAGATATTATCTCTCAATTAAAAAATTAAAGCTGCGAAAAATTGCGTTCAAATTCATTTTCCAATGAATTTGCGAACATAAAATGAAATATGGCTTTGGTAAAAAAGATCAAAAAGGAAAATTCTTTAACGAGCGATCGGACAAAGGAAAGGGAGAAAAAAAAACAGTTAAAATCTCCGCTCAATTAAAACCTTCATCAAAGGTTCTGCAAAAACTGCCGAGATAGGGGGCATGGGCAAATTAAGCGAGGTCGAACACTCATTTTTCATTTGTGCATTTTTTCCCATTTCACCAAATGACTATATTCAGACTATTGTTTAACTTTCCGTGCGAACGGGAAGGAAACTTTAAGCGACTTTTAATTAGCGAACGTTCAAAGAAAAAAAAAAGATTTTTTTTTACATGTGCCAAAGCCCGAACTGAAATGGGGTAAAAAGATGGTTTATTTGTCTGAATCCGAGCTATGAGACTTTGGATTTTTTTTTTAAGAGCTAAACATCTGTTTTCACATTATATACCTATTCAAGGGGGAAGGAAAAAGTATTTTTTACGCTTTTCTAAAACAATTTTATATATTTTTATAAAATTTTTACGACAGATTCATTTCTTACAGTGCTTTTAAAATATTTCAAAAAGAGGCAAAAAAATAATTTCTTCGAAAAGCTGTGAAAATATTTTTTAGTGTGAAAAATAATGAGAAGAAATATTTTTAATAAATAAAAAAAGCATTTTTTCATTGGTATAATGAATTTTTTAATGGTTTTGACAAAAGGCACCCGGATTTGTACAAAACTTCTTGAAAAGTCTTTCAGAAAAACATTTCTATTAAGCTTGTAGTTCTAGAAAAACCCAGCTTAGCAATCTAAAGCTTGTTACAACATCAAAAAAATTATACTCTATTTTTGTATACTTCAAGTTTTTAAATCTGCTTAAAAATTTCCCTAATTTCTTGATATTTTGTTCATTTTTCTACTTTTCTCATATATATATATATATATATATATATATATATATATATATAATCCTTGGAAACTTAGACTCTAGCTTAGAACTCAAATATATTACAATTCAAAATATTAACGATCTATATAAGTATATAAAAATATTATTTGTTAAGTTTTTATAAATTTATTACGTTTATATATAATGAATTGAGTTGCACAGTAAGAGTTTATACCAAAAACTGTTCAAGTATCATCAACGTTGTCAGTGTCATACAGTATAGGAATTTTTCCAAAAATGTGACATGATGCATAAATCAGAAAATCTTTTATCTACTATGTGTAAAATGTTCTAAAGAGCCCTCTCTTTCATGCATAAGCACACAAAATTATAAATTCTGGAAATTTCCTTTCAGGAAAATTTAGAGAGAATTCAGCGAAAAAAAAAATTGCAATAACAAAAGAAGATTTAAATCCTGATATGTCAGATTGCTATGGATTTGTTCATAGTAAGAGGAGCTCTGAAAGGTTCCCGCATTGAATGGGAACTCTTCGATATGTCATTTAAAGGACCCGGACTATAGAGTGGCCTTTTCACTGTTCTTGAGAGAATCATTTAAAAGAAGCTTTCATGGGAGGATCTCTCAGACCATAACTTTCAGCCTCGAAACGGAGCCACGAAATGAGATTTGTAAGGAATTCAGGTCCCATTCACTATGACTCCTCTAGCGAAATAAAGTGAATAAATGGCCGCAGCGGTCTTCCTTTATTGAACCCTTGTGATTAAGGCTCCCGTCAACCGGTCGTTTTGATTTCGTGAACGTAATGTTAATCCTATGGAATTTTTACAACCGCCCTGAACCTGTTTTATCTATTTGAACTAAAAAAATGCATCCGAAAGAACAAAGGTTTCTGCAGAATTACATTTCCCCCTCGGTTTTTAAAAATATTTTAACCCTTATTTTAATGATTAACATTTTGTGAGTTTTCTGGTCTCTTAAAATATTGAAAATATTTTTAAAAATCGGAGAAAAAAAGTAATTCTGCAGAAGCTTTCATTATTTTTTGCTTTTTTTAATGTACTTTATTGCATTCAAATATATCAAATAGTAAAGATTTGAAAATGGTAGTCGAAATTCCATAGGATTAACATAACGTCCACTAAATCAAAATGGCCGGTAGACGGAAGCCTTAAAATTGACATTAGGTTTGATATTTTTAATGTCATATGAAACTGTTTTGTAATAATTGGCAGTAAATTATGTGGCTTGTTTGTATGAAGTTGTTTGTTCATTGAAAGCTTCCTGTTGTCTGCTTTTGTCCAACAAAAGCTCACAGCCAATACGCCTCGTCATTTTGAACAGAATAAAGAGGAGCTGAAAATTTGAGGGCGAGCCCTCATCTTCAGACTCGTGATAACTGTCATTAAGTTTTGCCAATATTCATTGGCAGAAAAATGGAGGTAAAGATTATAGTACAGAATTTTTTCTTTGTATCTTGAAATTTTAAAATAATCAAGTAATCGATTCTTTTTCTACTATTTTAACCCCCCTCCCAAATGTAGCAAATGTTCATTATCAAAATATTAGTTAATAAAGATGGGAATTTCCTATAATTCCTTGAGGTGAGGCAAACAAATTCAGAGATAGTTTTGATTAGTTTCAAAGTCAAATAAAACTGTAGCAGTTTCATTTAAAAAATTAAATGAAACTTCAAAAAAGTTGAGATTAAATATTATAATAAGATGTATCTGATAAGTTTACTGAAATTAAGTACTTAAACACCTTGATGACTCTTCTATCTCTACCTATTCTTCTTTTCACATTAGAATTCAGCGGTTGCTAGAAGTTGTGGAAGCCTAGGTCGATGAATTAATATCAAGTTTTATGGAGTAAGAGACAAAGCTGACTATGCAGCGCTAAGCATTTCTTTAAAATTTTATCGAGACAGAAAGAAAAAATAATAAATAGTTGACTAGAAGGAGGGTCGAACATAGATAAGGATCGCTGAGGTATCTCGGGGGAGCTTTATCTGTATTTATCAAAGACAATAAATTCCATGGGAAAGAGGAACATCAAAAGGATACTTCGAAGACTATAAATGTTTATTAACACAGCCCTGAGAAGCAACACGAAGGCCTAAGATATCTCCAGGTCATAATGTTTGTTCTTACTTAAAGTAAGTAAGCCACTAAGAGGAAAGCCGAAGTCAGAATATCAGCAGAAAAAGTAACTACGAAGACATATCCGAAATTAAAAGTAACGAAATAATTGAAGTTGAATTCAAATGAAATGAAACCTTTATAATATATATATATAATATCATATAAAATACAGATTATAAAACCTAAAACATTTTAAAAATTATTTAGAACAAGAAAAAACGCCAAAGAAAAATCATACAGTTAAAAAGATAACCATACATCAAATTACAAATAATCAAATGAAAAAAATTAGGAAGGAGAGTACAATTGTTTTTTCACCTTACTAGGTACTTGATTGATAGTTTATTAGCGTCACACTTAGAAGCAAAACACCAGGGTAATTTGTGACGGATCTTGTAATTTTGAACTTCGGTCAAGTGATGAGGATGGCACCTGAGTTGTCATCTCATTCTCCAAATCTTCACACTACACCAACGGGAGGACTTGGGACCTCAAAAGAGTTAACGTGCTACAGATCCCCTACACGATGAAACTGTACTTATACACAACAAATAACTTTGGAGTAAAACAGTAACATAAATACTTTGGAATTTTCCATTGAAATATGTTACTTTGTCTAGGCTTGAAATTATGATGGGAGGGTGGAAGTGCCCCCGTACATACATCTTGGATCCGCCACTGCCTATGGGCAAAGCACTTCTTCATTTTGAATCTCGATTGAATGACAGTTATGAATTCTGAGTGGACACCCCACTCTCCAAATTTCTAACGTGAATGTATTATACCTCGACAGATTTAACGTGCATCAACCCTACTGTATGGCGGATCTTTAATACATCGTGACTCGATGGGAACAACGCTGTCCAAGACCGTTACCTCTGCCATTTTTTCATTTATTTAGCAGCCCTTCACTTCCAATTAGTAAAAGTAATGTTTATCATATGAAATTACTAATTACCTTTTCAAATCTATTTATTTCAATATAATAAAGTACTAAATGAACATAAAATCAGGAAGTTGACTATATTAATGGCATTTTGAGCTCGCGATCAATAAATTACGGCAACAGCTCATCTCAGTTCGAATCTAAGTTGCCTTAAGATATGAAAAATACTAACGATAGTTCTAATATAATTGAATAAGATTCTCCTAAGTTCCGCACCAGATGAGTCCAGATATTCCAACCCACGGTTATTTAATGGAATCAAGATTCAAATTCGTAGTTCAATTTGTATATCGCCAGCCAATGTGCATACAACTATGAATGCTCGGCTACGGCGGCTCAAAATTGTAGACGGTATTTTGATTTAAATAGGGTCTTATTTTAAATTTGATGCAGTACATGGAGTAATTTTTCATTTTTTGAACGTAAACGTCTATAATTCGATATAAATAGGTAGTGATTTACCGGATTAAAAGTCGATCTCGTCATCTGACTGTGGAACAAAATAACGAGGCATGATTGGCTGTGTTTAACGGACCAGACGGGTAGCAGTCGGAAAACATTCCATAAACTAACGCAGGAAAAACGACCAGATGTTTTTGTGAAGCTTGGTTCAAATTTTATTTTTATTAATATTTATTACTTTCGGGTTGTATTATTATTACTTAAAGGAATGGATGACTGAAAATTGGGACTTATGTCACAAGCACTCAATGTATTTGTGCTGAGTCAATTATGTGTGTGTCTATGATCTAGACGTTAGAATAAATTAAATAATAGATAAAAATTGATTGACTAGAGAAGGATCATTAGGGTATCCCAGGGGTGCATCACCCGTATTTAAAAAAAGAAAGTAAACCCTATTGAAAAGAAAAAGTTTTCACATAGTTACTAAAGTACATGATCCCCTTACTTAACTAGAGAATATGAGCCCTTGAGGGCTTTTTGTAATTCTTACACATTCCTATCCATTTCATATAATGCAATCCTAAGGAGAATTGCATCTCTTGTATACATACATATTCATAAATTTCTTTCACCATCAAAATTCCCAGTTACATGGTAATTGCTGATGCTAAATGAAAGAAGCAATACACGTATGATAATGACATCAGAGTACTTCTTAATTGGCGATATCGATTAGTTTTAGAATGTTTCACATCGTTAGGTTTGATTGATTAATTGGTTTATTTTATGGGATGTAGAAAGAGAGAGAGAGAGCAACAAAGGTTGTTATCTCCATCATTAAGCTTAACTATCGTTTTCATTTGAACCTATAAAATCACGCCTTCCCATTAATAGTTGAATGTGAAGGAGTTAACTTTTTTTTGGAGAACTGACTGTGTATTAATATTTATTCGCCTTTATCAAGCTTCAAATTAACGAGTTCTGAGGGTATTTCAAAGGGCGTGACGAATTTTAAATAACCCAATTACTACCCAAGCAACAACACCGTGCACGCTTACAAATGTTGCCAACGAAGCCTTTTCCGAATTTTGACGCAGTTCCTTTCTTTCATCCCCTATTTCCAGATCTCATTCCTTATCTGTCGCTCAGTATTTGCCTGGTAATTACAGTTAAGTCTTTTTCGACCAATGAAATGCCAAAAAGCTTCTCTTTCCCACAAAAATAACAAAGAAAGGAAGTACCCCACCCTTTAAGGAAAATGACTTCTCATTTCCATTTAATCGAAACGAAATTCAGTCAATTTTAAAGAGTATGCAAATTGTTTCACTCAATACAAACAGAAAAACACAACAAAAAGCAGTTTTGTCGCCGATCTCAGTCGTTCCGGATTTTATCGCTGTTTTTTTGGCGTCATTTAAATCACCTCCTATTAAGCTCTCCCTACAATACGTAACTTAATCCTTATACACGATATCTGAATATATTTGCTTTCGAGCCGATTTGTAAATTGATTCTGTTTAGGCTCGAAATTACTCTAACATTGAAATAAAATTCATGGATTGGAACAGAAAAGCTGGAATCTTAAGATTACAATAATACGACACAAAGTATCTGAATAAAAATAGCCAGACATATTTACTGAATGTTTACAGGCTGCCTTTTTCTGGCCCACACAAAGGTTTACTATAGGTACATGTATTTGAAGACAGATAGCATCATTAAGGTAAATTGTTGTTACCATTGGGTACTGCCATCTGTTAGATGGAGCCAATACAACTGTGGCATTGATTCATAAGTTAGTTTTGAATTTGTAGTCATTTGCTGCCAAATCAAAATTTGATTGGTAACGCTTCTAATTGTTGACGTCATTTTGCATCGAGTTGTCACCGTCGATGAGACATTGATTCCTCATTATGCTCCGGAAATTAAGCCCCAATCAAAACGTTGCGTGGCTTCCAGTTAATCTTTTCCAAAAAAGGCGAAGGTGGTCTCACTAGCCGGAAAACCTATGGCGAAGAGTTTTCGAGGTGCAAAAGGCGTCACAATCAGGAATACGAATAAGTTAGACTTAGACAGTTGTCTCGTGAGCCACGATGCTTACTAAATCAAACCATTTTTGATGCTACAAGCATCCTTCCTTGGAATTTTCAAGACTTATTGAAAGACCCTCGTACACTAATCAAATTCGATTCCTCCAGTAATTTTTGAGCCTCAGTCAAAGGACGAGACCGACACCGAAACTCGCACCTCCACGTCCCCTTCTTGCATCGCTAACATGAGAGTTTTTTTTCCATTAGAATTAATCAACCTCGGCTCTAATCAGCGTAACAGGTCTTTAGAGGAATTAGGCTTGGAACAGGTGGCTCGACCGAAATATCATTGGAAACATCTCTATACGAAGACCAGTCGGTTACCACAGACATTATTGTAATTTATTACATTTACTTAAGACGAGGAAGCGTCAGATATGATTAGTTGTCACAACAAATATTTGTGCATAATACCTCGTTTTTCATCTTTTTTTTTTCCGTTCCTTTTTAAGGACTGCTTAGATCTCCTTGGAACCCTCGTTAAGAACCCGTACAAAAGAGGGCTTAGAAACTAGAGCAAAAGTCTCTTGGCCAACACGGCAAAGTGTTGTGTGGGAACTAACTATCCAACTCTTAGCATATCAATTAATCTTAGAACTTGCAATAAAAGTCAAACCAACACATCCGTTCATTAGCATATTTACAAGAATCATAGCATTACACGGTTCGTGGGCTTCGATTCAAAAGCACCGAAACTGTACTTCGAAGGGAAACTTAGAAGACCAGAAATCGTTGTGCGTTTCGATTTGTGGCTAATGGCTACTATTTCTTTCCTCTTCAGTAGATCGAAAGCCATAAAAAAGGCCATAAAAAGCCGCTTGTCTTGACTCGGAAGCGTTGACCTCAGAGCGCGAGAGACATATTTTCCGGCATTTACAACCCAACGGAACGTCTTTTCCTCTCGGCTCGTATCGCTCTATTCCTCCGGTTTTTATGGTTCGGGATCTTGCGCACTTTTGCAATATCTGTGTGTAACGATTTGCCGACAGAACAGAATACTCTCGCACACAAATACGAATACTTATTTACTGAAATGCAAGTGTGTGTGTGTGTATCTTTTTCAATAAAATTTGTGTGTGCTGTGTTGTAAGGAAATTTTTATTTGATTTTAGATTGTGAAAAGAATCATATGGACGGTTTCCGAATGATTACATATTGCACATTTTTTTGTCGAATTTCATTTATTTTAAAAATATGTCAGATTATATTATTTTAAAACGTTTTCTTTCTTCTAAGAATTATAATGAATGTAATTGTGAGGAAAATGACGTGGAATATAGTGCTTTTTTTAATAGTCCTCTACCAAAAAGAAGTGAAAAAATATGCATGCTTCCAAATATTAATTATTCCATATCTTGAAAAATAATTTTAGTGCCGATTGAAATAATGAAATAAATAAGCATATAAAATTTTATAGGGACAAGAGAAAATTCAGTAAATTTTCTATTGTTTTAAAGTGACATGTTTGTCAGTTTTAATTAAGAATTTTGTTTTCAGAACCAATAATTTCCTCGAATCAACTGTATCTAAACTCGCTGCGAGGCTGCGTTAGTCTAGTGGTCATGGTTTCGGATTCCTGGCCGGCGTTTTTCGTTCAGTCGCAGGTTCGATCTTTGGCTGCTTAAGACCTACCATGTAGCCGGGGTTGATGCACGTTAAATCTGTCGTGGCCCAAAGTCCTCCCGTGGGCGTGGTGTGGAAGTTTGGAGAAGGGGCTCCAGCTCAAGTGTCATCCCCGTCACTTGACCGATGTTCAAAATTACGAGGTCCGTCACCAATAGCCCTCGTGTTGCTTCTAGTGCGGTGTTAATAAAAACTAAAACTAAATTCGCTGCTGCTGCGTACAGAACTTGTCGTTTTCCATGGTCGCATACAACCATGAGTGGTTCATTTAAAGCAGGAGTGGGTAATTATTTTGGCTGACTTTGTGGAAGCGGAGTCTGATTTTCACAATTCTCCTCGACAGTAACTATGTAGCTAAATACTTTTAGTGGAAGTCTCTTCAATCCACAAAACTAACAGAATAATTTTAATATGAAAAGCAATTCTCAAATTACAAGTCTTTATCCTCTATCTTCCCTCATTTTCCATTCATTGCATCTCTCTCTCTCTCATTTACATATCATTATATCTAGATCGCTTCACTTCTCTTAAATCTTTACTGAATTTACTTAATCATGTTTCATTTTTGTTGGGAAGAAATTGCAATTTTAGGCAATTTAAATCAATAATGGTTGCCTAGGTTAGTGAATAGTAAGTCGCGAATAGTCCCAACGTTACAAGCTTTCTAATTATAAAAATAGTTAATATTCTTGAATAAAAACCCCTTGGGAAATCTAATAAAATAGATTCATTGCTTTAGAATAGTAAATGTCTGGAGCAGATTTGTTCTACATTATTTACTTTTCCAACATGTATGAATACTTACATACCAAATAAATAAGTAATATTTCGAAAGGAAATGCTCCAAATATTATTAATTATGATTAATGATACATTAATCGAATGAATGAACAGATTAACATAATTCAAACAAAATTTCTATAATTTCGAATATGATCTCAATACTCGCATTTCTTCCAAAGAGTCAAGGTGTTTAAATCCTGATTCTACTTTATAGGACCAACCCATAAAAAAATATTGGGGCTTCTTCACATTAAATGGAACTGAACATTTAAAGTACTCATTTAAGTGCGTACTTTAATGTAAGTGATGTGTTAATTCCTACAAAGTACGGAATTAGCGACTCCGAGATTCCAAACGATCTGTTCCTTAGCTTACGGGTGTGAATGAGTGATGGTAAGATCTTATGGCGAAAGAGCCAAATTTGGCTAATCTGCATCAAACACTTATTTAAAATATATCGTTTTTTTTTTTTCCTTTCCTTTTGAAAAATTTAGCCTGTGAGACATATTGTCTTTGGAAACTATGGGTTACGAGAAACCAGGAGGCATTAGCAATCTGTTTCCGACCTTTCCCTCTACTTGTCCTTCCCTCCTCACATTTTCTTACTTTTAAAATTTAGATTAGATCATAGACACACACTTTTTCGTTAATTTACAAGTGTTTCGTCAAATATGCCCCTTGAATCAGGAAACTTAAGCAATCTTCGCTGTCGTTTTTCGTGTTGCTTTAATGAGCTTTTGATTAGAAATATACCGATTTTCAAAAAGAAAATGTACTATACAATAATGAGGAAAGATGATGAGTTAAAATGATTAAATCTGCAAAACTCCCCTAAGTCAAGCAATCTACATTAAAATTTGTCAAAAAGACTGGTTTTTTAGATGCAGATTCATACCTCTTATATAATACTATCAACGTCCCCGCATCTTACAAAGGTATGAAAAACATCATTAAGAAACATTTTTCCTGCACTGAAATACTTTTGTTATAATCAGAAAATATATCGATCGAAACCTTCGTCAAAAGGTACATTGATAAAAAAAAATCGAAAACTAATATATTAAAAAGTAAACTGATGAGAATTTTTGTAAATATTTCGACAATGTGGTACTAGATGCATTGAAAAATAAATCTTTAGTTTTTCTCTCTACTAGGGGAACAACCGGATTGCGTGAAAGCTGAGGTTTATGGCGCAAGTACGAAATCTGGTTGGCACCAAACAATGTGTACGGGGGATTTCGAGGTTAAGGATAAAAACTGGTTGACAAGAAAAGTCGAAAATAGAGAACAATCGTTAGGGACGTGTCACCCATATTTACCAAAGACAGTAAACCCCATAGGAAAGTCAAAGAGCACTAGAGTACCTCGGGGTCAAGATGCCCATACTCACTGAAGAAGATAAGCACCTGAGTGAGGAGAACAATCGGAATTAGCCTATCATAATTACATAAATTAAACTGCTTACAAGAAAACATAATTCACTTTTTTATGCTAATATTTTTTTTTTTTATTTTTGAGGTTGATTAAACTATCCTTGATTGGTAATAAAATACATCAGCAGTGATATATAACACTAGAATTATGGTAATGAACCTTCAGCATATTTCACAGCATATCCGACGTATTTTTTAGAGGAATAAACGCTTTTCAACATCAATATGCATCAATACATGGTCTGCAATAAAACAGATTTAGAATAACAACTGCTTATTGGAAGTATACTACGACTTCCAAAATCGGATTTTCGCAGAATTTCTGACATCCAATCCGGCAAGCAAAATGTGCATAAATGGGTTGCATCATAGTAAATTGCCACAACGCGGAGAGGTTTATCTCCGCTCCTTCAAAGAGCATCCATTCATAAATTTATGTAAGTAATGGTCGCTGTCTAAGGCGAAACGCTGTTGTAAATTTATTCAGTGCAAAGAACTGGCTGTAAATAACCCAGAGAAGAAACTAGGGTTTGAATCTTCGAATCCTCCAACGCCTCTCTGAATAATGGAGAAGGTGGGTTTACTTCGAGAAAATAAGTCTACATTTCGGAGTTTTTTTTCCTGGTTTTATCTATTTAAATATTTAAATAAACATTTTTAGTTTGAAGCCCTTTAGTTGACATTTTAGGTCATCGAGATGATTCAGTGATCTCGTCTGCTTGCCAAAAAATTCAAGTTTCGAATCTTTAAGAGACTGCAGGTATGTTCGCTGGGGGTACTGAAATTGCCTGGAAGACGAGTATAAAATACTTCATTAAAGAGTGGTTTGATTTCTAAGGCACATTGGTGAGTACTGCCATCTGTTAGAGGACGTCAAAACAAATAAGACACTAATTTGTACGTGGGTATTGTTCTGGCAGCCATTTGCGACCAAATCAAAGTTTGATTACTGCCATATCGAGTTGTCACTGTCGATGAGACCTGAGAACCAAGTAGCAATCAAAACAATGGGTTGTTTTTGGTGAATGTCTTGCAAGATGGTCTCATTGGCAGCTAAAAATTATGAGGATGATTTTTGGGATGCGAAGGGCATCCTATAATGAACCTCTTAGGAAAAGGAAAAACAATTAATGGACAATGTGATTGTGATTATTAATTAACATCACATTCAGAAGCAACACGGGTGCCATTGGTGACGAACCTTGAAAATTTGAGCTTCGGTCAAGTGACGAGAACGACATTTACGTGGACATGAGTTGGTGCCCGCTCTCCAAACTTGCGCACTACGCCAATGGGAGGACTTGGTATCTCAACAGATTTAACGAGCATCAGCTCCATTACACAGTGGGTTCACAGGGGCATCAAGCTCGAACCCATGACTCAGGGAGACACCAGACCACAAGTCTGTAACCGTGACCACTATACCGAGGCCAAATGATTAATGAACACTACAGAGAATTATCCTGTCTCCTTTTCCATTCCTAATTTGGTCATTTTTAAAATCCTCCTTTTATAAAATACTTCACATACTCATGTAAAAAATGATCGATAATGTTGTGCACGATTCGTGATCATTATTATTAAAAGCATAATCACGAAACTGTAACAATTGTGACTACCTAACCCCGAAACTTAATTTAAAACGAAATTTTGCCCGCATTCTCCCTCTTGGATAAGGACTGCATAAAACATGTGCACGCAAGTTTTTCTGATGTTATATGTTATTAATTCTGAATCAGGTGTTTGAGGCACTGCCTTGAGAACTGCGATAGAAGTTTCATTGGATTAAAAGAATCCATTCACGAGTTGATTCGTAATCAGTTCCTGTTTTGGACCTATTTATATAGCAACTTTGTCTCTTTCTGTTCATAATAATACATCTCATTCAAGTTTCTTACAGTACACATCTCTATATTCTCTCTTTTATAACTTAATTTTTTCCTAAACGCAACGGGTTTATGTTTTCCTTGTTGTCACTTGTTCGCACTTTTTCCACATTTTGTCTGAAAAGTATTTTTATGATTTTCTTTTTCACTCTGTAAAACTCCCCGCAATTTTCAATTGATAAAATGAATGCTTCCTTTCCTTCAAAAACAAAATTTATACCACTGTTTATTTATCTTTTTAAATAGGAGTTTTGTTCTCTTTATTATTAAATGTTTAATTTTTTATACATTAATATAACTGTAGAAACATAGATTATGTTATCTTTTTTTCTCCATGATGAAAAAAGCTTCCTTAATTTGCTGCTGCCACCGATAAACAGTGAAATTTTGCTCTTTGGGGGACCATAAATAATTCCAGAATCAATACTCATTGGTCTTCGTTACTCGTGATTGCGTTAATTGGCGACAGATATAAGAGCTTTGTTTCTTTAATATCAAGAATTTGAGAGTTTTTAGATTTTAACTAAGACTATTATATAGAAAAGTGGACGTTTTGGTCCTCATGTGATGAGGAAGCTTAAAGAGATATGACACACTCAAAGGTTGTTTCTTTTCAGGGATTTTCAAGAGCCTTTAGGTATGCTCAGGATTTACAACTAAGTACCTAAGTGATCTTTTTATTCTTTCTCTTCCATTAGTTTAGTGTCTTCAATAAATACGGTTGACGCGTTTTTGATGTTCTCTAGCGATTTACCCCAATTTTGTGTGTGTCCACACATTCCTCTTCCCTTTTATACTCCAATACTTTACTTTTTTTCTTTCCTTCACTCTTTACGTCTAGGTCGAATCCTGATTCCGCTAAAGGTTTTTTGAGTAAAGGAACTTATGCACTTAAAGTTTCCAGGGCTGAAATACCTTCCATTGGCATTATGTAGAAATTCGAGAGAGTAGAACCAACTCAGATGTCATCTCATTACTTAAGTGGAGTTCGGAATGATGAGGTCCAACTCCAATAACCCTCGAATTGTTTCCGAGTGCGACGTTATTAAATAATCAACATTACTTTACGTCTAAATCACAGACGTACATTTGTGACAACTGAAACAGACATCGTTCTTGGACATTTCAGTTTAAAAAATATTTTGTTATCTAACCATTTCTCCGTGATTACTTTTAAGCCTACATTAATATCCATTTTGGGCAGTTCTTGTACATTTATCAAACTCTATTTCATATTTAAGCAGTTACATCCACAACAAAATGGCTTGGACATTGCCTACAGAGTCAAGGGGACAGAGTTTGAATCCTAATAAGGCATCATGAATAATGCATCTAGATGACATGGCCTGATAAGTATGCTTGTATCCTGGCGCGAAAATCATAAATTCTTTCATTCTCTCTCGGGAAATGATAGGGGTGGGGTACAAGAGCATTACTTGGGTATTTCCATAATCCGTTGGTTAAGGCTTGTCTTATTGTCTTTAATCATCCAGTTCAATATCTAAAGTTTCTCTGATGAAATTCTTATATTTTACAGCAAGCTTCATATTTATGCAAAAACTCTGAATACTGGTATTTTTTTAAAAATAATTCTCAGCGTGAGCTCTTATAACATGCTTATTGTATACGTTCGTGTATATGTTTTCTAATCCTCGTAACTAGAAATGCTTGGGCCGCGGTAGCCTAGTGGTTATGGTTTCGGATTCATGGCTGGCGGTTTTCGTTCATTCGCGGGTTCGATCCTTGGCCGCCAAAGACCCGCCGTGTAGCCAGAGCTGATGTACATTAAATCTGTTGGGACAAAGTCCTCCCGTTGGCGTGGTGTGGATGTTAGGAGAGGGAGGTGCCAGCTTAGGTATCGTCCTCGTCACTTGACCGTGGTTCAAAATTATGAGGTCCGTCGCCCATAGCCCTCGTGTTGCTTCTAGTGCGACGTTAATAAAAACTAAACAAACTAAACTAAACTAGAAATGCTTGGGATGGTTTTAATGCATTTTGTCGCTTTTTTTTCTATTTTCTAATTTGAATTACTGTTCATTTTTGATATTTCTATTATTCTTGATTTATGCCTTAATTGGTGATGTAAACTGAAGTGTGATGGTTGGATCCATAAAACTGTTTAAACACACATTTTCCATTCCAAAGTATGGGATAGCATTTGTATTACATTGTGTCTCCATTTTTGTTTTCCATTATTTATTTTCTTTTCTCTCGAGATTGTTAAGTTTTTCGACATTTTTGTATTTAAGTAATTTTTAATTAATAATACATATTTGTTTTCATTAAAATTATTTCGCACATTTTGTTTTTAAGTAAGCTGTAACTTTTTCCATTATATTACTTTGTATGTTTTTTTTATATTAGAAGAATCTTTTTAAATTTTTAGTTTTGATTAGATATTTTGATTATTTACATTACTCCTTTAATTCTGCAATATTAGTAGGTTTTAAGTTTTAATAAACTTTTCATATTTATTTTTAGATATCATAATCTGTATTTTAATATATGTGATTTTGTTTAGTTAAAAATTGTTAATTAAAATTAATTATTTTCACACAAACAAGCAAACAAACTAACACACACACACATATATATATGTGTGTGTGTGTGTGTGTTTAAACTGTTTACGAAATTTAAAGCAACAGTGAAAATTTACTTTCAAACGAAGAATATTAAGAAAAATATTTTTTAAAAAGAATTATATAAAACTCAATTTTAAAAAACGGACATTCAAATCTCCCAATCTTGTTCCCATTGTAATGACAAATTTTTTTGTGGTCTGAATTGCTTTTTAGATTTTGTTCAAGAAAAAATATCATTCGATTTTTACCTAAAAAATAATATATTAAATTATGAAAATTGAACAGCTTTGTATAAAGAAATTTTCTAATCAAAACGCAAAATTAAACTTTAATATAACCACCCGTGATTTGGATATAATTGTAAATTTTACTGTTGATTGATTGACAAGGCTAAATTGATAACGTCGCACTAGAAGCAACATGAGGTCTGCTGGCAATGAAGCTTCTTAAGTTTGAACCTCGCTCAAGTAACGAGAATGGCATCTGAGGTGGCACTTCCCTCTCCAAAGTTCTACATCACGCCATCAGGAGGACTTTGAGCCTTGAAAGATTTAGCATGCATCAGCATCGGCTATACTGGGGGTGTTTAATGGCATCAAATCTCGAACCCACGACTCGACGAAAATATTAGCCGGCAGCGAGTCTGTAACCATGACCATTACATTTCTGTGACCACTAAGATTTATTAAGGATATAGGCATAACAATGGCCATTACCCTTAATTTCTTTGTTACTTTCATTTATACGTGAATTTTGAAAATTTCTTCTCACAAATCGTTACCATTTTCCACACTGACTATTAGTAAATATTCCTTTTAAATAGTCTGTGTGTTTTCCTCATTTCCCCATAATATAGCAATCGATAAGACTTTTGTCTTAGAAACGTGGTGACATATAATGATGACACATTATTGAAAAAGTGTTCCAAGTTGGGCCCTAGGGATGTTTGAATTTGTATTCACGGCTTACCCCTGTGTTGATCCATTAATATGAGTCTCGTGTCTCCTCTGATGAAATCGAGAATCGTCCCCTTTACCCTTAAAGGGCTTTCCTGTGAAGCGTGCTTCGAATATTGTTTTCGACGACCAAACGATTAAATGTGTGGATTGACGTGCCATCTGTGAACAATGAGAGTGTCAAATGATTTCTCGACATCTATTATAAGAAAATACATTGTGGTTAAATATGCTGTTAGCGAAATTGCATTAGACTGTAGCAATTAATTGCTTGTTTATTTAACGACTCAGCATGTCTATTTTTCCTGAATCAAAGGGCGCGTTAACCATAGCCAGTGAGCCCTGCACTTTGAATCATAATCAAACGACAAAATATATATCTGTATACAGGCACCCGAAGATCTACATCACCGCTACGCTAACTTAAGGACTTCGAGTCCCAATGAGTTTAAAACGCATCAGTCTTCTACAAGAATAAAGTCCTTCAGAATAAAGTGATTCGAATCCGTTACTCTACTAACGAGGTTATCCAACTATTATCTTAAATATTGCGAAAATAGAAGAAAGGGAGAAGTTCTAAGCTGTTTTGAGATCTCAAATTGCACATAAAGTGACTTTTTTACGCGAGGGCAATTGACGACAGTCCTTGTTATTATAAATCACGGTCAAGTGACAACGATGACTTTCGAATTGATATTTCCTCCTAACATCTATCCTCCCCTTAGCCCCTTCGTATAGTATTTAGATTGTATTGAATGTAGTATTAAATTATTTTGAAATATTTCGCAAGAGTAAAATTTTAAGCTAACAAGAAAAAAAGATTATTACATGTTTAACTAGTAAGCCAAGAAGTTCTTAGCGAAAATTTCTTGGTTGGGAAAGCTTGCTTAGTTGCCAGAGCAACTCATTCATGATCATTAGATCGAGGGATCTTACCTCGTATTTCCTAAAAAAGTCTTCGTGTAGCAAATCTCATCTTATCTGAAGTGTCTCAATCCCTCTTGTTAGCATGGAGGGGATGTGGAGAGTAGGATACTAGCTCAAGTATTGATCTTATTATCTAGCATTGTTCAAAACTATGCGGTCCTATGTTGCTAACTCCTAATCTTCTTCTAGGGCGTAGTTAATAAATCAATCAATCGTGAATATTCAGATCTTTGAAATTACTCATTTGCAAAAGGGTTAGCGGCCACTGTAGCCGAAGGTCGCTAGCACACTGCCGACGTTATTTCCATCGAGTCGTGAGTTCGAATCCTAGTACGACATAAGGTTCATCGTGTAGTGGACCTGATGTACGTAACATCTACCGGAAATCAACCGGAGATTCAACAAATAGGGATATTTCTCGAGAATGGGACGCTTTTTGGCTCCAAACCGTTATTCTCTAAATGATTTGCCTATAGCCCTCGTGCTGCTTTTAAGCGCGACTTTTACAAGCAATCAGTCAGTCAATAGCAAAAAGGTTAACAAATACAATATATTTGGAAATTCTTATTCTCATATTCCATTTATATTATAATCCGTTTGATATAAACGGAATCTCAATATAGTCCATGAGAGTAAAAATTGAATAATAGTGAATACAGAGTGTTTTCAAAATTGACATTCAAGCCTCTCCATACCTTTTCCGATAATGAAAACAGCTAGTAAGCAATTTCATAGTTGAAGGCTTGGCATTATATCTTTTAAAGTGTTCCTGTTTTTCTTTGCTTATCTTTTTCAGGTTAGGCAGAATTAAAAAAAAAAGTTGCTATCTGTCGTCGAAAAAACTCTTTATAAAATGTCAAATTTCCCTCTTATCTTTTTATTGTTTTAAGAGATTGTTTCTTGCAGAGTTTTGCTGCCATAGCCAAAAAAAAGTTTTCAAGTGCTCTTCAGTGTCAAAATCGCTGCATCGACGTCGGGGCCAGTCGCAAACAGCTGAGAAGACGTCTAGGGAGATAAGATGATTTTTCTTTCGGATCTTCGAAACTTTTTTTAAGAATAATTTCCAAAGCACAAAATTTGCTGTTGTAAATCAAGAAGAAAAATTCAACATACACACAAAGAAGCGATCATAATCGCATAGTGCCGAAGCTTCTTTATATAAATTTACAGTCAAGGCATGTGTACAGTAATATAAAAAGCTATCTTAGTGCTGTGTCTGAATGACCGGGGAACTTGTGAACTATAGAGATTGGTTTCGAATTTAAATAAGGCACTTGTGTAAGTCAAAATGGTCGTAGAATATTTAAAAAGTTTTATGGGCCTCGGCTCTTTTTGGAAGACCCGTTAGATTGGATTTATGGATCATAATCCCTGACGGTTGTGATTTAAATCATTCTTTGTGGTATCTCCATCTTGAAAGGAACCATATACAAACGAATATTTCTATATTGTGGTCAGTGATCCAGTAATGTGACATTTACGATCCAAAAGGTATATTGTATTCTTTTCAAACTATTCAATTTACAACGGAACTACTTTTTACCAGTAATAGATTAAAATTCATTTTAGAAATAAATTAATTGTGTTAAGTAAATCATTTAATTAATATATTTAGGCAACAATTTACTTCTCTTTGAGCCATTAGCGCCGATAGTAATTTTGTCAAAATATGATGAAAATTGTGAAAGCTATTAATGGAGACTCATTTTCGATGACTGTACAAAAATATTATATTTTGTACAATTTAGGTGGAGATTGACATTTAAATGATTTCGATCATTACTTGATGAGAGATATTTTTTTTCTCCTTCAGTTACTCACAAATTTCTTTCCTTTTGAATTCAAACGTTTATCTTCTCCCACAGGAACATCTACGAGTATTAAGGGGGCTTGTCCCTAAGAGCCCGCATCTGGGACTTAACTTCCCTATGTAAGTCAGGGCATCATGATTCCGAGGTACCCGAGTGAGCTGAGCTTTTTCTTTCTCAGGGTGTTTTCTGTCATTAGTATATACGAGGGACGCGCCACCTGGATACCCTGACAAACCTTCTCTATTTTCGATACTACTTCTTGTCAACCAGTTTTTACTTTCCCCCCATTTTTATATTGTATGCAAAATAGTTATACTCTGTTTGGAGCAGCTTAGCCGCATTTGACTCTTGTGTAATCGAAATCAACTACAATACTCATAATGATACAAAACATTAACAAAACGATCTAAAGAATTGCCGCGACTTTTTAGGCAGCTTTATCATTGATAAAATATAATAAATTAAAATAATCACTAATAACCCCCGCTTCACACATCTTCACTAACTGAAAACTTAACCATTCTATCAACTGGTGTGGCGTAAAAACTTGGAGAGGGAGGTGCATGCTCTGGTGTCATCTTCGTCACATGAAAGAGGTTAATAAGTATGAGGTTAGGTCGCTAATAGACTTCATGCTGCTTCTCAGACCGACATTAATGAACAAACACGACTTTACGAAGTAAAATCAATTTTTAAAATAATGTTTATATTTGTTTCGAATTATAAGAACTTGTGGGTTTTTGTCCTGATGCCAGTAAAGGCCCCTTGTACAGCGAGGATGATGTATGTTTAATCTATCACGACTCGACGTCCTCATGCGGGGATGATGTAGTTTGGAGGACGTGGTTCTATTAATGCCTCGTTCTCGTCCCTTGACTGAGTCTCAAAACTGCGAAGTCCACCACCTATGACACTCGTGTTACTTCTAAATATTAGAGTAACAAGCACAACCAATCAAGAACAGTATAACCACGGTAGTTCATTATACTCCAATAAAATGGCTTGGAAAAATTATTTGTATCTACTAAAGCATCCCAAACCATTCTTTTGAAGAGGGTATTATTCTGAATTTGATTCATTACGCAATACTTCTTTCCTGATCATCAGAGGCATTGAATTTAATGTCAAGTGGCTTGTTTTACAAATTAGATAATTGCTTCATAAGAATGAAAAAAACAAATTTATTTGTTTCTACAGAGATATTAGTTTAAAATTGTAAAATTTACATCATGTAAAACTATTTTCCTCTTAATTTCCATTTTTACTCATCTGATTATAAACACGCACTGTTTGGTTTTTGCTTCGGTTTTATTAACGTAGCAGAACGAGGTCTATTAGGGACAGACCTCGTAATTTTGAACCTCGGTCAAGTGACGAGCACTATTTTGGTAATAATTTTTAGTGAAATTTGCAAATGTTTATTTTTATTTACGTACAGGACACGTGATAGCAACAACTATTTTTATTTAGGCATACACACTCACATTTTAAAGAAGTTTATTTTGTTTTAGGTATCAAAATCTGAACTATATGATAAAGAAAAAAAAACTTAGTAAACAATTTTATGGCATACCTTTCAATTGATTGAAAAAATATTCATAAAATTTGGATGCTTAATATTCCGTTTTTAGAGACCCTGGAGTTTTTTATTCCGAATCGTAAGATTTTCTATTGTAGGCAAATGTGGTTCTACTCTATATGGCTTACTTTTGAAAATATATATTTTTATTACAATAGAAAAGAGAAAACTTATATATATTTGGAGAATCGTGTACCCAATCCCTCCTCATCTGTGTTATCTGGTCAGCTACAAGGAATATTGATGTAAGAGATTTCTCTCCAATTTTCTAGTGAGGGGTTGTCTTAAAGATAGCTCTCTTGTATCTCTCCGCTATCCACTCTCCACCCTTCTTCGATAGTAAAGACAGAAGGGGAGGAGGACATGTAACACAAGCCAGCCTCTAGCAAAAAAGAAAAAAAAAAAAAAAAAAAAAAAAAAAAGGAGAGAGAGACAACTTATCTCGATGGTCAGAATTCTATTAGCGAAACAGAAAAAAGGATACTTCTACGGAAGTATTTTTTAGTACCGTTAGCGTGCTCATATCGCATTTCTTCAAATACTTGGGGAGAAGATACGATGCTCAGAATGCAAAAACTATCAAGGTTTCACTTCTCCACCTCAACTAGAAATCCATCAAAGTTGAAAATAAGATTCGTATTTTTAATATTATAAAAATAATTTGTTTTTGATAATCAATTTCAGACTCAAATTTTTCCATTTCCATCTAAATATTAAACTCATTCCTCACATTAGAGAATTACTATAAGACTTAAAGTCATCCTGAAATAGCCAAATTTTAACATTAAGTTGAAAGTCGTGAACAAATATCTTATGTTTGTCGACGCACTACGGACCTTTCTTGTAACATTTAAACCACCTGAAAATTAAATGCATCCCTTGTGATGCTGTGGAAGATTCAACCACAACTTTGCTGTACACTTTACCCGAACAAAACTCGATTCAAACTCGGACATAATCTATGGAATTTGCACTGCAGATATTTAATAGGATCCTTCGATCATGATAGGTAACAGTCGATTTCAAGATAGTTATAAGAGGATTGATTTATGATTATTTATTAACGTCGCACTGAAAAGCCATACGAGGGCTACTTGTGACGGATCTCGTAATTTTGATCCTCTGTCAGACAATGAAAAACTTTTGACCCAAAGGTCACTGGTTCGAGTCTAATAAAGACTTTCACATGTAATTACAGCACATTATACCCAATAGTGTCTAAAAGTTCCCAAGTATCGCTGCTAAGCGAATAACGGGTCCCAATCAAACCCGCTAAACACACCCTCAATAGACACTTCTGTCGTACACGCAGCATATATCCAATGATTATGTTTTCGAGATTCACAACCGGCATCCCACGTATTGAATGATGGGTTGGAGTCCCGATTTTACTAAAGATCACAATGCAACTTACGAGACTTTTTGATTGGTTGGTTGTTTATCTATTTCGTACTTAGAAGCAACGTTTGGGCTGTTGTCGAGAGACCTCCTAATTTCAAACCTCAATAAAATGACGATTACGATACCTGAGGTGGCACCTCCGCCACAAATTTTCGCACTACGCAAATGGGAGGACTTGAAGTCTCGACAAATTTCACGTGCATCAATCTCGCTATACGACGGATCGTTCGTGGCGTCTGGACGGAAACAACGCCGACCGCGAGCTCGTGACCATGTAGCTTATGAGCCGTTACATTTAATAGGAGATAATGGTTCTTACGTGGTAAAAGTTAAAAAAGAAACGTAGCAGTGCAGGAGTATTTTGCATCATTTCACAATGATTTAGAATCACGCGATCTGTCGCCATTAGTTCTATTGCGGTTCCAGAATAGCGTTAATATAAACCAATCATCCCTTAAAATCACTTTCCACAGGACTTTACCTTGTTTAGGAAATTATGAGATTTATGATCTTGAGGGTGATCATTGATTTTTTTTTCCTTTTACGGGATTGGCATTTACAAATATTTACAAATATGAATGATTCACGCCCGGGGATGTCCTAGAAACCTTTCGCTATTTTCGACCCTTCCCCATGTCACTTCATCGTTTCCCTTTCTTGCATTTGTTGGATTTATTCCAGGTCAATGATGCACAGAATTTTTGTAACTTAACTTGTACTTGAGAAGCAAAATGGTCGTCAAATATGGAGCTTGTGCCAATAAAGCCAATCAACTAACTTTGGGATCTAAAATTTCTACATAGACTGTGCCAGGTCTCTGTTAGAAGACGAATGAGGAATCTTGATTCCTGCATAGGGCTGCGGTAGCCGAGTGGTCCTGGTCATGAGTTCATAGCCGGCGTCGTATTCGTCAAATCATGGCTTCGAATTTTGTTGCCACTCATCATTTAGGACTCATCGCTTTGCGTGGCAGATGCATATTAAATAAGTTGGGACTCAATATCCTCACATTGGGATAGCGTGGAAGCTTGGAGAATGGGTTGCTAGCAAAGGTGTCGTTTTCGTCTTTTGACTGTGGCTCAAAACTGCGGGGTTTGTCGCCAATAGATTCTACGTCGCTTTTTAATGTGTGTTTTGAGTATACGACATTAACAAACAGTCAATCAATTTCTCTAAATACTCCTTTTGTAGAGGAGCTGATGAGCATTAAATCTGTCGGGGCTCAAAGTATTCACGTTGGCGTGCCGTGGATGCGAAGAGTGAAGTGCTAACTCAGGTGTCAACCTCGTTATCTGACCGTGGTTTAAAATTGCTCTTCGTATTTGGCTGTGTTTAGCTTACTCAGTGTGAAGCAGAAATAGACAGCAAGAAAATTTCCCGGTAAACAAATGAGATAAGAGAAAAGTTTTTAAGCGACGCGATTAATAAATTAAATAAAAAGGCTATTGAAAGCAAAACTCCTTCCCATTTTCGCGACTTTGTTGTTTAATTTTCAATTCGAGCGGCGGTTTTCTTTCATTTCGCTCCAAATAAGGCCTGATTATTTCAGTCGCAATCCGAAAATTCCAAACCCCAAGAAATTAATCCTCTCCCTCTAACCCAATTAACGGAGCTTGCATTAAAGATTCGTCCATTAACAATGTTCTTCGCCTTTGTGTTGTTTTCTCCGCCCATCGATCCGACTGAAGAGGTTGTTTTTCCAGTTGGGCGCTTGCAAACAGGGAGGTTCGGAAGTTCAAATGGAAAAATTCATTATTCATTCGTTAAACTCGACGCAGTGTTTCTGTGATTTTTCTCTGATTTCTATGGAACCAACAAGCTTGGTTAAAATGAATTCTAATCCTTTTTTTGTAGCTAATAAACTGAGATAAAAGATACAAGTCAAACTTTGAGGGGATAAATGTTTTAGTCTATATTTTAACGAAAATAAAAGATTCTAAAAACATTTTTCGCTATTTGCAATTTTTTTGTTAATCCGTATGATTATGAACTCTCGTGGACATTTTTTTAAGAAAATATATCTAAAAAGTACTGTTGCATTCAATTTTTACTTGGATAAGTTAACTAGAACCAATTGTTTCTTAATGCTACATTAAATTCAGAACTTGGGACATTGACGACGAACCTCGCAATTTCAAACCATGGACAATACATGACCTGGCACTAAACTCTTTTAATTTCCCCATCCTTGCTCCATTAAACTCCACTGTCACTCACTTAATTTCCCCATCATGGAAATGTAAGAACTATAAGCCGTGACAAATTTAATATGCATTAGACGCATTACATCGGGTCTTCAGTGGAATCAGGAATCGTAAATGCGACTAGAATGACATATCGCCGGCCAAAAGCTTAAGACCTTAACCCCCTCAGGAGCTCACCTTTTTCAGGTAAGCGAGGTCATCACTCTTCCGAGGCACCATAGTAATCGTATGCTTTCTCACGGGGCTTGCAGATTTTGGGTAAACACAGATGACGCGCCTCCAGGATATCATAGCGATCCTTTTTAATTTTCGACTCTCCATTTCTTTTGTCAACCACTTTGTTTTTCTCATTTTTAAGCCTCTGTATCTCAGTTATGCCTAGTTTGGTGCAGCATAGCCATATCTAGTTTTTGCGTCATTAAATTTCACCATTACTCACTGAAAATCATTTTACTATCACTACCGCTAAAGGAAAAGAAAAAGTAATTTGGGTAAATACCGATTATTTTCATTTAAAAATAAATATTTTACTGATATATTTTTATTTAAATATGTGATATGATTATGAGTGTAGTGTACATGAATAAAGCATTGACATTTATATATAAATGTATTGAAACTGTATTTACATTCGTAAGTCAAAATTTCAAATAATAATAAAAATTAATTTTGAGGTCACATTTTAAATATGTTTAAAATCACAAATTAAAATCACTTTTATTTTGATGAATTCATTTACTCTGAATCCTGCACCTTTCTTCGGTGTACAAGTAAGAAGTCGTTCAATTAATAAATTAAATGTTGATTAAATAGAAGAGGTATTCGCAAGGAAACTTTTTTTTATGACAGAAATTTTTCATAAACGTTCATTTTTCCATTTAAATAAGCCTTTTTTTTTTTTTTTTTTTTTTTTAAATAAGCTCAGCTTTTCTGAATTGAAATCAGTAAGTAGTCAACTAACAACGATGCCATTGTCTCTTTAAAAATATTAACAAATACTTTTAAGTATTTCCTATTGACGGTTGTTTACATCCATAATAATTTACGGTGTATATGAATTGATAAATTTTATCATTTCGTACACATCACTATTGGCTTTGTTAAAAAAAAACTATAGATTAGTTTTGACTCAAAATATGGGCATTTTGAGTGACAGTTTTTGTTCTTTATATCAGTGTTTGTATTTCAATTACAAAGTGATGTTTCCCATGTTAAATATCTTCCGAATTTGCTGACATGCCTAATGCCGTAAGAATTAATTATAAAATTCCTGTAGTACCGTGAAAATATCGTATTTACAATCAAATGTTCTATAGCTGTAATTGCGCTGTCGTGGTTAAGTGAGGAAATTCCGAAAGGGCTTAGTTTAATTTACGGGCGGCTGACTCGAATTTCTGGAATACCTCGGTGAAAATATTCCAAGCCGCGCTCCGAATATTTCCAAGGAGTTCTAAACAAGTGCTGCTGCTTAGTATGCATCGGGGCGCCCCAGCAATTACGTAATCATGGGTGCCTAGTTACCAGAGTGTTGCTTTTTGAGAAGGAATCGAACAGGCGGTCGTCCGAGAACCCCGCGGAGAGCGAACATCGCCCGTTGGCGCGATTTCTCCGGCAAATACGAAGATTTATTCTCACGCTCGATTGCCTTAGATTAATGTAGTGTAAAAATGAGCGAAACAATTTCATTATCTTCTCGTTCGACCGTAGTTCAAAATTACATACGGTTGTGGTTGAAAAAAAAATCACAAACAGTATATAATTTTATGGTTACAAAATTATATATTGGTTGAAGTTGACAGATCTCTTTGTGTCGGGCTGAAATAGACAAACGGAATCGTTCGCTGCAACAACAATTTCTTTACTGTAAAAATTTGAAGTCCAAAATAAGTTTTTTTAAGCGACAGTAATATATCTTAATAGCGCAATATATTTCATTTAATATAGGTATGTTAAAGATAATATAATTTATAACAACAATAGAGAAAATAAAGTTTTATTATTCGGTCACTTGCTTTTTAAATTTAATTAGCCATCAGATCGATTCATTCTCCTAGACTTATGACAGCAAAAATAGGTCGGATTTCTGATGGCGTAAAGATAGCTCATACGTTAAAAAAAAAGATTCACTTTGCACTATGTACGTATCCTGTAAGAAGCAAGGAAACCTTTTTTTTCACCATACATATGTATACGCTACTTCATTTATTTAGTATTCTAACAATTACGTGATTTAAGGTTTTATTTTTGTTTAAAGTATCTAGAATATGGTTCATATTATGTATTTTTCATACCTATACAATAATTGTACGTAAATAGATTGGATTTTTGTGCTTTGTGTACAACTTTCATAACCAGTTCGAGGGAAAATAATGTTGAAAATGTAAATCCGACTTATAAACCATTAGTCGGAGCGCAACTCGGTTGCAAGTAGTTGATATCCTATGTAGTTTTATTATGTTTGCTTCTTCTAGAAGCATACCATCTCCTTTGGTTTATTTTAGTTTAAACAATACTAAAACTACATACAGAAATTTTGGCATAAGCTTTTTATCTAAAATCATGTCCAGCTAATGTAGGACCCATGTGGTGACCGGGAATGACATAATAGCTCCATTGTAGCTTATGCGTGTTGTAAGAGGCGATTAAAATGGGTACCCAGCATCTGGGGGTATAGTCGAGCACCCTGCCTCTGGGGATTATATCAGGAGAACTCGGGGACTTCTCTTCTTCAGGTAAGTACGGGCATCATGATCTGGAGGCACCCTATGGATCTTTTTCTTTCCTATGGGGTTTACTGTCTTTGGTAAACACGAGTGCCGTTTTCCCGGGATACCCTAGCGATCCTTCTCTATTTTTGACCCACCTTCTTGTCAACCAATTTTTGTCTTTTCTTCAATTTTTTTCACATCTAGACCACAGTTACATCCTGTTTGGCGCAACATAGCCACATCTGGCTCTTGAGCCAAAAACCATTACATTCACTCACTCAACTAATGTAGGGTTAGGATGACTACGGAGTTGGTACCCCACTCTTTTTACTTCCACGCCTTCTCAAGATGAGAACACTGAGCTTTGACAGATTTAACGTATATCAACCAACTATACAATAAAAGTTTGATAGTTGTCAGGGCTCGAACCCACGACTCAACAGAAACAACGCCGGTCATGGTTTTGAGACTATGACCTCTCGGCAACCGAGGGGGCGAATCTTTAGTAGAATCATAACTGGTACTCGCGACATCCCAACGACGTGACCATGACCATTGGGTAACTCAAAACCTCCAGAAGAAGGGCTTATTTTCTGCCTTGCCTTATTTGCTTCCTGGTATTCATTGAGGGTTTTGAGACTCATATTTAAATTTAATGACTTTTACAGCCTTCATTAATTTTTTTTTAAAAAAACTTCTTTACGAGATGTGATTTTGAATCCGTTATCATATGAATACGAAAGTTTTGTAATTTCATACTCAAACAACCGTGACTCCTAAATAAAGTGAAAGTATTTTTAATGCATCATTATTTTTAGTTTAGTTTATATTAACGTCGCACTAGAAGCAACACGAGGGCGATGGACCTCATAATTTTGAACCACGGTCAAGTGACGAGGACGATAGCTGAGCTGGCACCCCCCTCTCCTAACATCACACCACGCCAATGGGAGGACTTTGGGCCCCGACAGATTTAACGTGCATCAGCCCCGGCTACACGGCGGGTCTTTGGCGGCCAAGGATCGAACCCGTGCCTGAACGAAAACCGTCGGCCACGAATCCGAAGCCATGACCACTAGGCAACCGCGGCCACTAATACATCATTACAATAGAGATCTTGAACTGAAAATAGTGATCGTCAAGAAGACATTAAATTTCGGTGCAAACTAATTTCAGTTTTAACTAATTCTTACATCCCGACACTATAGATACTTTTTACAAATGGTGGGCAGATTTTTCTTACATAATAATTCTAAAACACGGATACAATTAATGTACTTATTAGCTTATATTCATATTCCAAACCAACAGCGCAATTTACTAAGTAGTTTATTTTTAGTTTTGTTTAATAAATAATAAATCAAAATGTAATGTCTTATAATTTGAATAAACTATTTGAGAGATTTTTATAATTAATATTCGAGTGTTCTATTTCGAGGATTTCTATATTTTCCAGTAAAAAAGAGTCGCTGACATTTATTAATGCTTTACTTTCGTATAGATTCGGTATGATCGTGAGAAAATTTTAAGAAATTTAGTTACAAGTTTCATTTACGATTGCTGTAGTTTGTAAATGGATTTATTATAAATTGTCATAGTTAAAGTGTTTCTGAAAGATTTTTTTCCGATCAAAATAGTTTCATACTGATTCTCTTCAAAATTTAAAACTGATAAACCCTGTCACGTAGAATCTTCTAGTGGAATCCATCGATTTTCTTGAAATATGGGAAGGAATTCCCTCCCCAGAAAAAATCAGAGTAAAAAACCATTTGTTAAACGTTAACACAGTCTTCGTTAACGCGGTACGACCACGCACCTGTGACGTAACTGCCAACTCGCGCCGGACTCACCTACACGGAAAGGTGACGTGCGCTGTTCCCATGGCGACCGCAGGGGGTGCCCCACATCGGACGACGGCTACTTCAAAAGGGAGGGGAGGGGGGCAGACACCCGCTCCTACGAAACTTTTTTTTTTTTTTTTTAATGTTTAGAAGAAGCAAGGCTCTCAGAGTTAAACGACTCACGCTAACTAAAAATTCCTGTGTGCGTTCCGTGGTGCTTCACACAGAGCAACACGATTTAATGGTTTTGAAATTGGCTTTAACTACCATGATATGAACAGTCCCTATACTTTAGGTAATAAGTATTACAAATAATAATTTTTAAACATTTTTGTCAATGCATCCTTTAGTAATGGAATTTCATGTATGTATCTTGAATGAAAATTAAAGAATCGAGAAAATTGTGCAGGTTTTAACATATATAAAAGTTTTCTAAGAGTGTGTGTAGGAGGGGGGGGGGGGGGAATAAACAAATTTTATTTCTCAGAAATTTTAAGTACACATTTTATTAAAGAACTGACTTTATGTGTGGGGGCCTTTACAATTTTTTTCACACAAAAATAATGTCTTTCCCAATGTAAATTATTGTTTTATATAAAAATAAAAAAAATCTTTTTATTTCTTTTACTTTATAAAATATTTATGTGGTTTATGAGCTACAGTTTAATAACTCGTTATTTTCGAACTTTATAAATTAAAAGACTTATTATTATAAACGCAATAGGGGTACAAACCAGTTTAATGTCATTTTACTTACATATCGTTTGTATTATGCGTTTAGTGTACTATTTTATAAGAAAAATGGTACATTAATCAAAAACACAAAAGTAATTAGCTAAATAAAACTGATATAATTCATTTTAGCGAAACTGGGACTAAAGTATGTTAAGAGATGAAAAATAACTTAATAATAAAATATATAATATAGTTTATGTATAAAATTTTATAATTAATATGTATTATATATATATATATATATATATATATATATAATTCCGACATCCCCAAATAATTTTCTGATTATGTCCCTTCTTACACATATAATAATTACAGGTTAATAGAATGATTGCATGGTGAACAGGGCAAAAGTTTTTACTGATTTACAAGGGTAGTTTAAATAATGCCTACTTTGATGACAGATGGCATCATTAAGGTAAATTGTTGTGACCGTTATGTGCTGTCATATGTTGAGTGGTGCCAAACTAATGCGACACTGCATGACAGGCTAGTTTTGATTTGTAGCCATTGGCTGCCATATCAATATTTGATTACTATAGCTTTGAATTGTAACCGTGGAAGTGACCTGGATACATCTTTATACAACTGAAAAAAAAACCAATCAGCAAAACAATGGATTGCTCCCAATGAATCTGCTCTTAAAATGGAGAATATGATTATAAAGGTTATGCCTACAATTTATCGGGATGCACGAAGGACATCATACTCAAGGACTTCTTAGAAAAAGGAGGGGGAAACGGATCACTAGGCAATAAATATTGCATTGAGTTATCCCTTTATCCGTTCATAATATGATTACTTTCTGAGCCCCCTTCTTAAAAGTTGTTCAATTTCCTTTTTGGGATATTTAACCCTTTAGGACTTTTGTCCTAGATCTGGCTGAAAACTGTTGTGAGATACTAATCTATGGAATCTACACTTGCCTGAAGTATTAAGTGTAATTATAGGTTTTAAAGCATTTTTTTTCAAAGAAATAAATATATCACTGAGAGCAGAGAAGGAAACACTTTTTCATCAAAATGTATTCAATCATTACTTAATACCTTACGCCATCGTTTGGACAACTGACAGGCGTCAGCAGTGTCGAACGTTTAGAGTTACGAGGCGACGAAGTCATCTCAACCAATTATCGTAATTCCCCCCCCCCTTACCGGATGTGTACAGAAGACAAGGCATTGTACATCGACCGAGACAAATGATAGTCTGAGTGAGCTATACAACGGGTATTCCAAACCTCCCAGCCAAGCCCTAGTAATATCTCCGTGACTGCTTTTGCAACACGAGGGCTTGGAGCAATTTCAAGGGGGGCAAACCTTTGCAGGTAAATGGACATTTTCGACAGATTTCTTGGTTGAGTTGTAGCAATTATTGCTTGTAGCGTTCAGCAGTTGCTCTTACATCGGGCTCCAAAAGTTCGAAATAGGTCACACTCTTCATATCCCACCAGATACATAGGGGAATTTTTTTAAAGTGAATGGCTACTTTCGGCGTTGATATTGTTGTTTCATCGGGCTTCATCCAATTTGTTAGCGGCCGGCGGTTTTCGTTCAGTCGCGGGTTCGATCCTTGGCCGCCAAAGACCCACCGTATAGCCGGGGCTGATGCACGTTAAATCTGTTCAGGGCCCAAAGTCCTCGCGTTGGTGTGGTGTGGATGTTAGGAGAGGGGGTGCCAGGTCAAGTGTAGTCCTCGTCACTTGACCGTGGTTCAAAATTACGAGGTCCGTCTCCAATAGCCCTCGTGTTGCTTCTAGTGCGACGTTAATAAAAACTAAACTAAACTAAACTTCATCCAATTTGTTTGAGTTTCAGATTGTCATAACATACTCAATTTTCGTATCCTGTCATGATTTTCCACAAAGAAAATTTTCCTCTGTTTAGCAGATTCATGCACTTCAAGACACGCTCATCCTTGTTCCTCTGATTCAATCCGAGTAGCACCTATCTTCATGTCTTCTGAATCTTTTCCATTGGATGTAAACGATTAAAAATTCGTTTTTTGGGATAGCCCTAATTTTTTGGAAAGTTCATTTTGAGTTTGAGATGCATCTTTTTCGAGTAGTCTTTGTAAATTTTCATGTTTAGTCTTCAGTGGAGCGCCGCTACTTTCTCGATGCTAATAGCCAAAATATTTTGATTGAAAAAGCTCCCTTTTTGCATATGAACACCAAGGGAATAAAAAGATATAGTTGGTCAATACTTCGATATCATAAGCTTTTTTCCCCTTAGATTGTTGGGTTTTTCACGCAAAGCATGTTCTGTTGAAAATAATTGTTAGAATCTCCGTATGAATGGATTTCTAAAAATATAGTTTCTAGATATACAATAATTTGGTCATTTTCCAGAATGAACCAAGTGTTAAAAAATTTATTTCTACACTTTCTCTGCACTTTAAACAAAAAAATTTGCAGCGGTAATTCAAATTCAGATGTTACAAAAATAATTACAGAAATATTGCTTCCAAAGTAATTTTTCTAAATTACATTTAAAGTATAGTTTTGAAGATTTTCAATGTTTATCATTTATAAAAAATGAAAGGTTTAATCAAAACCAAATATTTTCTTAATGTCTATTTTTAATTAGCTGTTTTCGAATTGCTCCAAAAAATGTATCGTATGAAATTAATGGTAGAAAAAATATCTAAATGCGTGTTTAAGTAAACATATAATATTGCAATTAGAGACACACATGAATAAAATTATGTACAAAATATTTTCGAAGATGGTAGGTAGAAAATTACTTCAAACTAATTTTTTTATAGAAAGAGGTATCTTTGGGAGAACTTGAAGTATTTATATATATTTGTATAACGTTATATACAAAAAAGTTGTCTGCAGAACAAAAGCATATTCTGCGAAAATATCATATGTTTTTCCACTACTACCTCTCAACTATATCCTTCACTTGAGAAAAATTCATTTTTTTTGTGTGGAATACTTATTTTCTGTTCCAATCATAAAACTAAAAACTCGGATCCCCTTGAAGAGTCCTTCAGAATGTTATCCTTCCGTCTTCCTAATTATCTCTGAAACTCTGTAAGAGATAGATATATGATTGCCACGAAATAAAAAAGTACTGAATTTAATCACTTCCATCCATCAAAGGTTTTCGGAAGAAAATATTTATAAAAAAGAGTTTTATCGTGTACAAAATGGAACTCTGTCTCAACAACTTTCTTATCGTAGCAGCACATAATTGATATTAATGTTAAAATCTCTAAAATGGCTGAGTTATGATGAAAATGGATGACAATAATTACGATGTTTCACATACTAATAAATCAGAATATATTAGGATAGGTTTAAATTCTTAAAGAAATAAATGGCAAAATTATTCAGACTGTTTTATTTACGAATGTAGAAGATATAAGATTTGAAAATCAGAATAAATTATTATTAAGAAGAAAAAAAAATCACTAATATTGATATCAATTCAAAAGTTATAGCATATTATAGCACATTTACTTGAATTCAGATTGTGATTCAAAAAGTATCTGTTTTTGACAATAGAAGGTGTTGCTAAAGCAAGTTAATATTATTATTTCGTACTACCATCTGTTAAACAGTACTAAAATAAAAAAAATTATGATTCAAGTGTTAGTTTTGATTGAGTTTCGGGATCGATGAGAACCCAATTCACCTTTATACCCCGAAAAGCATTTTTTCCCATCGTTTTTTCGCAATTATTTTAAGCCTCTCTTTAAGGATGTTGAAATTCCTAATATATATATATATATCTTATGCGTGCTTTTCTTTTAATTCAGAACATTGTACTTTTCATGAAACATTTTTTAAAAGAATAAGAATTTTTCCCCGATTTATAAAGGTTTAGATATATCAAAAAATAGGTAGATTTGTTTTTAATTATAATAACATTAAAGATATGAAGAACAATCTAATTTTTTATAGCAAAGAATATAAAGAATTTATTAACATACAATACTAACATGTAATTAATTACGGGAGACTTGAGCATCGTAAAAGACAAAAGTTTTGAGGAATATGAATAAAGGTACTTGCATCAGGATTATGATTTCTAATAGAAACTAATTTATTAAGAGAAAGATATGTATCAGGAAGTTAATAATTTTATCAATAATCTTGTTATTAAATATAGTTAACCTGTCGAAGATTCTAATGAGTACAAGTATTGTATTAATAAAGTTATTAATAATATATATCTTAAGATTGCAGATATTATTAAAATCATGATTTTAAAAAACGCATGACAAAACTAGAAATAAAAACTGTAATATTTTATGTTGACAAAGTTTGAAGTAATTTTGCAATTATGAGTAAATATTACAATAATCTAATTATCGATACACCTCTAGAAGTAAATAATGCTTATTTAGAAAGCAATTTTAGTGATCAAGAAATTAAAAACAGAATAACAGTTCTGCATAGAAAAATAAGAAATTTAATATTAATAATATTAAATATCTGTAGATATTTATATATACCGAAGTTTTATGCAGACTGCATTAAGTTTAGAACAGTCCCAAATAGATTAGATACTTACACTACAAAAGTAAGTAATATATTACAAAAAATTTTACAAATACTTTCAATAAATTTATATGATTGCAATCAATAAAAATAGACTATTTTTAATGTCCTAAATTAAAGATGTATTTGCTATACAAAGTTATGACTATGAAGACCTCTTTAATTCTATTAATATAAATGATCTAATTAAGGTACTACAATATAATAATTATAATATTAATAATTTTATTTTATATTAAAAGCTTAGTTCATTAAATAATCTTATTCTTAAAGAGAATTATGTTAAATATAATGATAGAAAACACTAACCAACTAAGGGTATTCTACAAAGAGAACCTACAAATAATAGTCTGGCTAATATTTACTTACACTTTTTGAACAAAACTGTATAAATAAAAATGATTTTGTTATTTATAGATTCATCGATGACTTCCTTATCTTGAATTATAATAAGTATTTTGAAGATATATCTAATTTATATATTTTAATACTTACTTAAAATTAATAAAAACGAACAGTAATAAATCATAAAGTTAATACTTAGACATTATGGTGAAAATTATAAATAAAAGACTGTTGTAATATTTATGACAAGAGAGATAATTTAAATTTCGTATCAATAAGGTACGTTTCTGGAATACTTGTATACTTATTTCTGTTTTTAAGAACATTGTATTTAATTATATTATTTGAAATAATAACTTGATGTTAAGTTCTATACTAAAAATAGTAATTATGAGTTTTTCATGAACTGCGCCAAGGCAAAAAATCCTATTGATTTTTTTAAATACACATAACACATCCTAAATATCACATCCTAAAATGCTAAGAATAAATGAAAATTAAGAAAGAACTGTTAAATATAAATTAAAAATGCCTATATTTATTTAAATAATAATAATTATATAATGTATAATAATTTATAAAAGTTATTACAAGTATAGTTTCAGATAATTTTAATTTGAAATATTTTTATTTTATTGTATTATAAATCAATAGATGGGGGCGCTATCTTAACTTGATTTTCTTGAGTTAAGAATATCTAAATTATATTTCTAAATTTGATTGTATAAAAAGGAAAAATATTTCCTTAAGTTTTTTCAGAACCAGTGTACTTTTAATTATGTCTTTTTGGTAAAATATGTTTCTTCTGTTTAGTGAGCTTTTGGATTTTTATTATATTTTTATGATCATTATTTCATAATATCAATCAAAGAAGTGTAAAAGGCGGGATAAGTTGTAAACATATGGCCTGTTTGAAAGTTGTAGATTTTGTAAAGAAGGAAGTGAATGTGATAGGTAATCGTTTTGTAGATCTTTTCATGTTTTATGATAGCAGAATACGTATTTGAAATTTTATGGTTTTTTTTTAAATAAGGCAAATAGGTTTTGATTACATTTGTTTATTTTGTTTCTTTAATTTAATTACTTTTTTGGATTTAGAAATTTTGCATTGAATTTAGTTTTTATCATTTTGTTCTTTAATGCTTTTATTTAACTTATGCTCATAATTACGTCTTTTAGGTCAAAATTTGTATCCGAATTTTTTCCCACTTCCTATCATCCGATCGATCTGAAATTTTGCACATACGTTTATCTCCAATGTCAATACAATATTATGTTATACTCAAGCAGTAAAGGACTTGAGGAGGAAAAGGAGAATGAGGGCTTGTACTTAACAAAGTCCAGTTGAGTTGCACATACGTATAGCTCATGTAATTGCTTTTATATTTAATTGTTTTAGTCTGAAAATTGAATAAAATATTTTTTAACCTAGCTTCTATTTAAATATGGACTAAAAGGTATACAAATGTTTTTTTTAAATGCAGAATAATACCTAATTTATAAAAGCTTGAGATGTTAATACTTCTTTTGATCTCATATATAAATAAATAGCTGGATGGGGGAGGTACTTAATTATCGATAATTACTTAGGTATCTTAATCAAATGCCTCATTGAAAAATTATTTCTGTATCTGTTAGTCTATCTTTAAGTAAAAGATTGATTTAAAAAGTTATTTTACTTATTTTTATAAAATAATAGTGCTGAGTGGCATAGTTGGATCCAGAATGCTAGTATATCCACATAACATATTAATGTCGAAGTCAGAACTCGCACTTTAAATTGCTTTATTATATATATATATATATATATATGCATATTACTTTATTGTCTTTTTTTAGTTTGCTTTACTGTCTGTCTATCACAAAGTCAGCTCCCGCCAACATTATATATTAATTCGTACAATGACAAAAACTGTTATTTTCTGAACCCCCATCATATTATTATGTAGTTTCTTTTTATGATGCCCGATTTTTTTTTATTTGAATGATTCAGAAAGCTCATTCGAAGTTGACATTGACGAGAGCTATTCTTGAGATAGATAGACAGTACCTCCTTATTTTGACGTAATTGTTTTCCTTTTCTTAATTACTGCTTTGTATGTTTAAGTATTTTTTACGTTTTTACCGATGTAATAATATGTTTTTAATTTACTAGATTTTTAGCTTTAATTTCAGGTTAATTTATTTTTGCTATAGATTGGTAAATTTATTTTGAAATAACTAATTAAAATTATTATAGAACCGAGGATTAAAATGTGAGAAATATTTTTATAGACATAGAAAATTTACAAATATTTTCTTACAATTATGGAAAAAGCATACAATAATGAAGTTTTTTTAACCGAACAACCGAGAATAAAAGAAAAAAATGTCTAGCAAAACAATTAAGAAAGAGATCAAACATCTGAAAGAATACTGAGCAAATATAAATAAGAAGATAAAATTCAAGCCATGAATAAGTACAAAACAAGGCATGAAAAACAATGAAAACAGAGAAGAGAAAAACCGAAATGAAAATAAAATATAAAATTTATAAATTCTGAATCTGGCTTTTAATAGATTACTTAGTTATTTTCCAGGCCCAACAATCTCAACAGAAAACGTTATAAAAATATGGAAATTCTATAAATTCAAAAAAAAAAAAAAAAAAAAAGAGTGAAAGAAAAAAAAATCACATTACAATAGAAGAAATTAAGTAAGAAATATGTTTAGACAAATAAATTAACCAAATCTGTTACAAATAAAAACAAACAATGAACAATCCAAAAATCAATCAATCAGATTAAAAATGGTTTAAAAAACTTATATGAAACACCATGCACTGTAACAGTAACGCATAAATCTAAAACTTACAAAACAAGATTTTCTAGCGCAAGATAATACCGGATAGGTAGCAATGTCCTCTATGAGATAGAAATAGTACTAATGCAAAAGGATTTGAATGACATTAAAGCAATATATATATACAATATTTTGATAAAAAAAATATTTGTAAGTATTATTAGTTAGCATCTCTTAAAAAAACGTCAATTGTTATTTATTTCAGAATGTATTTCCTCTGAATTTGTTTGAATTAAATGACGACCGCTGTTATAAGTCGGTTGGTCATTCGATTACATCAAAACGTCAGAACCTGAAATTGAAATTCTCCAGAAATACGCATCAAATCCAAAGAATGGGGAAATTTCCTTTTTTAATATTTTGCATAGCTTTTATATAATATGGGTTTTTTTTGTATGTTATTCTCTTTGAGGAATTCGATTCTGCTAGATATTCGTTTCAATAAAATTGTTCACAAATGGAAAAATCTGAAACTTAAGTTTCGAAGAAATTTCAAGCATCAGAATGGTTATTTTGATTATGAACTTTGATTTTTAATGGTTGATTGTTATTTCGTTTTTTAACGATATTCCTTTTCACAAATTCGATGAACGTATGTTCGAAATGAAAAATTTGGGTAAAAATTTGAATAAAATTTAATAATTCAATCAAATATAAGTACAGTTATCTTCATGCATTAATATTAGTTTTTTTATAAACGTCTTTGAATTTATGACTTGAAGTTGTTATCGGGGACGTGTAAAGCAAATGGGTCGTTAACGACGGATCATATGTTGTTACAGCATGTTAGACTACAGAAACTTGAAAGTTCTCACCTGAACTTAGGATGGATGTAAAGAGTAGGGTACCAGCTCTGGTGTCAAATTCGTCATTTAACAATTTTTTGAAAATATGAGGTTTTTTTGCATTGGTTAGTTTATCTTTGTGTCAAGTAGAAATAGACAGCTGTAAACTTATAATAAACAAATAATAAGCTATTTTTACCGTAATCGAGTTGTATTGGCATCGAACGAATGGCCGGTGATGTGTCCATCGAGCGGCGTATTCGAGTTCCTTTTTTACTAAAGATCCTTCTGTGAGATAAGTGAAAGACGTGTTTTATAGCGCAAGAGCCAAATCTGACGAAGCTGCACCACACATTTGTTTAAACTGTAATCTGGAAAGAAAGCTGGTTGAAAAGAAAAAGGGTCGAAGGAAGAGAAATATCACAAAAATATTCTGGGAATACGTCAGCCCCCACCCCATGATACAAGACAAATTTGTCGGAGACCACAGTCTTTATGTTGGCGTAGCGGAGTTGTTAAGCACCATCCCAGGGCCATCTAAGAGATCGATGCCTTCCCCCCCCACGTAGTTCAAAATTACGAGGCTTTGGTAAATTTTATATCGGTTATTAATAGGCGCACTCACTGACACGGAAAATTTTCAATAAATTATAACTAAAGTTGTTTTCTCGTAATTTCAGAGGATAGGAATGAATTTTGTACAATTTTTCAGATAAAAAATATCTGTTCTGTTATTAACATCTCATTCTAATTTTGCTATTCTGTTAAAGAGCGGCATATCTCACTATAGTACTCATTTACTTATATATTTTCGAGAGTCCATTTATTTTTCCCTTCCGAAATTTATTCCATATTCATTCTCCTTTACTTCATTGCAAAGTGGATTTTTTATTTTAATTTTTCAAAAATGTATTTATCATATGATTCTTAACCTATAAGACGTAATTTGATATGCGGATCTGTGTGCTAAAATTCGGAAATTCATATGAATATAGTTACATTTTTCTGTCCTGAAACGGGTTCCAGATTTGAAACTTCCTGCCTGACTTTTTCAAAGATAGCCTTACGAATATTTAATATCAACGAAATCTCATTTATGAAGATGATTCAAAACGTAATTTTATTTGAAGACAGATGGTATTATTTGGATAAGTTGGCATTATCATTTTTATTGGCATGTATTAAATTAATTGCGCTCAAAACAGATTTGATACTGATTCATAGGTTAGTTTTGACTCCTGAAAAGTCGAGTTGTTGTCGTCCTTTTGCGTTGAGTTACCACCGTTGAAGAGACCTGGAATCATCATTATTCAACAAAAATCAAGCACCTATAAAAACAATGGATTACTTCCGTTAAATCTACTTCAATGAAGGCGAAGACGGCGATTTTTTGGAATGCTGAGGACGTCATAATCGCAGACTTCTTAGAAAATGCGAAAATGATCACTGGGCAATACTACACTGAGTTGCCCCATTCCCATTTTCTAACAAAGACTCTTTTTGAACTCCCCTTGTATATATTTATAAGAAAATTAATGGTAAATTATTTTCCTAGATTATAATAACTAATCAAGGAGTCTCTTTGCAAGATGGAATATCTATAAATCATTTTTCAACTCGAAATTTCAGGGAGAAGGGTGCTTTATTCATATTATAATGTAGAATATCTTACTACCTACACAGAATATACAATATGCATCTAAATGAAATCATCTATTAACTGCTTGACATAAAACCGATTTCTTAAAAATAGAACGTGACAAAGAAAAGCATAAAAAAGAATTTATTTTTACCATTTCTTTGAGAACACAATGCAGTGATACTCATAAAAAACGAGTATAAGACGTTACTGTTCTTAAAACTCTCTGATGTTGTTGAAATAACAAATGATCTTAATTTTTGTACGAAGTCTCTACGTAAATGAATGTTTTTATGATAAAACATAAAGTCACATAGCATTTTCGCAAATGATGACAATGAAACTTCTCATAAAAAGGAATCTTATTGTTTTCGAACACTTCTACTCCTCCGCATTCATGGTACTGAGTTACATGCAATTGTGTAGCGAAATTGAAATAAATTAGATGTAGTTTCGCAACTACTAGGGATAACTCTTCGTATAGAAATTATTTTTTAGCGCATAAAATAACTTCTAAAGATAATTTTTCATGTGGTAGTACAATTGAGGAAAACAGACCAGATTTTTCAACTCTACAACTTAAAAACAAATTCATTGTATTTTCTGTCTATAGAAAGAACAATAAGATAAACCTTTTCAAAAATTGCTTTTGCACCAGAAGCCATAACAATAACCAAAACTTAGATTAACATATCAAAACGTAAAAACCATATATTAACATATCAAAACGTGAAAAACATATATTAACTTATCAAAACGTGAAAAACATATATTAACATATCAAGAGAAGGCCAAATATCAAGTATTCATTTGCGACTGGACATTTTCTTATATTGAACCTTTTGTGTATGTATATGTATGACCGCTTTTAAAATCTGACTTTTTTGTTCATACTTCACATACGTAGAAATAAACTATTGTAAGATCTATTTCTATCAATGTAATATGTTATTGAAATCATTTATATTTCTTACAATTTACAGAAGGGATGATAAATGTTTAATGACGACTTTTCTGTAATACAATATAATACTATTTTTGTACCTTTTCTTTTCAGGGAAAAAGAACACATAACTTTTCCCACATGAAGTCAGTCACAAAAGTCAACATACACTTATTAAAATAAAAATATTTAAGAAATTATAAATCTCTTAAGAAAATCATTTTTTAGCAATGTTATATTTTATGAAATAAACAATATTTTATAAAAGTACGAGTAAGTGATAAAAATCAATTTGCCTCTCCAGAATATGCAAAAAAAAAATTATAAAAAATATAGTATATCTATGAAATTTACGCCACACAAATCTACATACAGGAGGGGCGATGCATAGTTTCTTATTTAGGCAGGTACGAAACAATATGTCACGTCATTATTGAAAAGTAAATCTTGCATATGAGTTAAGCAATTTGCTTTGTTTCAGTTCCAGTAAAAATATTTTGTAGAAAGGAAATTTGTGCTGAGGTTCGGAATTCGATAATTAAGTAAAGTATAAATAAAAAAATCTTACTCTGAAGCTGCAAAAGTTATCAGGAAAAGTCATTGCATTGTCCTCACTATTATTTTAACGAATAACGAAGCATCTGCACATATCTTTAAAAGCCTCTTAGTAAACGCCTAAATATTTTGAATGATCGAGATCCTCGAGCAATGATAAAGAGATGGAAGTTAAATCCAAAATTATCCACTTCTCGCATTAATAGAATATTTATTGAGGCAATTAATAAAAAAAAAGTTTTGAGGAAACAGAATCCTCCGATCTGATAGAATTCCTGGCAGAATTCAGAAAAGAAAAGTATTTACATTCAAAGGAGAAATCGGAGGTAAAGGCTGAGTTTTGCTAATGGGTATATCCATTTTAAGAATTTAGACTTTTGGAATTTTTTTTTTTTTATCTATGAGAGCAAATATAGGTTTTCGGGATGACGAAAGTGGTGAATTTTGGCGGCTCAGAAAAAACGAAAAATTGTGTCTCATAAATATCGTCCCTTCTGTGAAGTATGTTGAAAGAGGAGTCATAATTTAATGGTCAATATCGGCTGCAAGTGTTGGGAAATTAGTCTACACTGAAAGTATGATGTATCGTTTTAAATACTTGAAGATATCTAACATGCAGACAGCTGTTGGCATATTATAGCTTGAAAGCCAGTGAATCTTTCATTCTAATAACTGTCCAAAACATACAGCAGAGATAGTGAAAGAATAATTTTTTACAGTGTATCTGAATTACTCCATACTTCTTCTTAGTTGCCTAATTTGTGACCCCTTGAACATGAAGGGGATTAACTTGACAGAAGTGATGGAAAAATACAAAGATTCCTTAAAAAAGCATTGACATTTTTACACGATAATTAATTATTTTTAATTACATAAATTATGTTATTTTTTTTATTTTTCTAGAGATACGGGTATACTTTTGTGTCATGTTATTTTCATTAAATGAATTTTTTTTTCTCACATCAACATGAAGTGTTTTTTTTCCATAAATATTTGAGAACAAAATTAGTACTTCAATATAAAAATATTGCAAGTTTTTAGTTCTTTTCTTTCTTATAATTGCATAAATAATTGCCATTTTTGAGGATGTAATTTGAATTTTGTGACTGATTTTAATGTATGTTACACGTATTTCTGAAACCACTGAAGAGTTTCAGAGATTAAAATAGATAAAAAGAGCTCAATATCCATATCCATGGATGAAACATGGCTCCATCCTTTCACTCCGAAGTCCAATCGACAGTCATCCGAGTGGACTGCACACGATGAACCCTCTCCAAAGCGTGGGAAAACGCAACAGTCGGCTGGCAAGGTTATGGCGTCTGTATTTTGGGATGCGCATGGAATAATTTTCATTGACTACCTTGAAAAAGGAAGGACCATCAACAGCGACTATTACATAGCGTTATTGGACCGTTTGAAGGACGAAATCGCCAAAAAACGGCCGCATTTGAAGAAAAAGAAAGTGCTGCTTCACCAAGAAAATGCAGCGTATCACAAGTCAGTGAAAACGATGGCAAAAATCCATGAATGGGGCTTCGAATTGCTTCCTCATCTACCGTGTTCTCCAGATCTGGCCCCCAGCGACTATTTCCTGTTCTCAGATCTCAAAAGAATGCTCGCTGGGAAGAAATTTTCGTCGAATGAAGAGGTGATCGCCGAAACTGAGGCCTATTTTGAAGCAAAGGACAAAACGTACTACAAAAATGGTATCGAAAAGTTGGAGGGTCGCTATAATCAGTGTATCACCCTTGAAGGGTATTATGTTGAACAAAAAAAACTAATTTTGCCAAAAAAATGTGTTTTACTATGGCAGGCCGGGGACTTTTCAATTGATCTGTTATAGCTGATATTTGGATACTGCATCGCGATATGCTCTCTGTGACATGTCGCTAATTAATGATAAAAGTATTGGCCGAAGACAACATAGCAATGCTCCTGCTGACTTCTTTTTGTTCTCTTTGACCAAAAGATGGTTGAAAAAGCGTAATTTCGGGATGATTAATGTAGTTCTAAGATATATTACGAGGTGCTTGAATAGCTTTGCGGTTTTCGACTTTCAGGGTGTGAAGGAAAACTGGAAAGTGCACTGAAAGCTATGCATTGATACAAGAGGATCATGTTATGAAAATTAGTAACGCACTTTTTATATCTATACAATATAAATTTCTTTTTTTTTATAACTTCCATCTCGATATTTTATTGGACAAACCCTATACTCATTTCGGGTGATACTATTTTTATTGACATTTTTCACTTCATAATTACTCTTTTTATTTCCCTCGTACTAGAGTTATACAATGAGCTATTGATGATAGATTTCTCAATTTCGTGTATTGATTAGTTTTTACGGATAACGCCTGAAAAATGGTATATTCCAATCTCTTTTTCTCCTCCTACTTTTAGAACTGAGAAAACCATTTAGAATTATCTAACAACAATCCCTGTAATTTCACATCAAGATCTTACGTTGTAATTCCTCAAGACTACCGTGATTACTTCATTTCGTGCATCCAAAACGTACAAAACTCTTTGTTAGTTTTTAGAAAAATATGAAAAAAAAAGGGGGGGGGGGATTGAATGATCAATGAATCAGTAAAAGAAATGGTGCGTTTTAGTTATTCGAACGCTTACTTTCTGCATAAGTTTTTCCAATGCTTTTTTTCCTTCCTGTTTGAATCAAAAAAGGGTAAAGGTTGTCTTGTAATTTCTTCTCGACACGCGATAAAACGTAATAATACGGTTCCTCATTTAATAGGTAGGGCAAATAATTCAGAAAAAGAATTATTTTTCATACTGCTTTTGTTTATCTTATAAAAAAGTTTAACGATTCCTAACGAAATATTTAGCTCTAATATTTGGGTTTTACTGAGTAAGACAAGAGCTTACTAATTTTTTATGAAATTCTAATTTATCATAAATGTAATAATTAGTTGCATTGAAACAAATCAAACAGTGTAAATTGTATTTAAATATACTAAATGTATGTTTTTTAATTAAATAAGTAATTAAATAAGGATAAAGGATTATGAATTGCATGTGGATTAATGAAATGCAATAATTATTACAAATTGAATCTTTATTGCAAAGGGCATCTTATAACTACGTTTTCGATCCTCAGCATAGTTTTGTCTTTTTCGTGATATTAAGTTTACGATATCTTTATCTAGGTTTCAGAGGAGAGAATAAAAGAAGGTGTATCTCTCATGAAACACGATGATTCGGAGTTCTCAACCGCAAACTTTGTGGAAAATGTTCCTCGACGTGTGGAGGAAAACCGAGCGTGAAGGAGAAGTAATGGCGCATAATAATGTTAAGTGTCAAATAATTTGAAAAAAGAAATAGTTTTAAATGGAAGAATAAATATTTTAACTCGCCATTTGATGTCTTTAAAATATTTTGAATGGGAATTTTAATGTGGCGAATAATTTGTAAGCCTCTTTTGTATATGACAATAACATTTTAATTGAAAGCAAATTATTTGTTTTCATGAAATACTGTAACGTGTCAATTTTTCTGTCTTATCATACTGTTGCCCCTTTATCTTTTTCTTTTTGGAACATTCTATTTCAAAGACAATGTAAAGGAAACAAATAAAAAGGGTATGATAAAAAAATTATTTCTAAACGGAGTATTTTATTTCGAAAACGCATTTAATTTAACACATCACCATCATTTATGTATTTTGATCGAACGTATTTGGATAAAATGCGCAAATTAATATGAATTATATGGGCCCGAATTCACAAAAATCAAACTCGCTCTCCTTTTCTTTATCATGTGGTTTACATGATAAAGAAAATGAGAGCGAGTTTGATTTTTGATTTTCAAATTGAGTTTTAAAAGATAATAGCCATGAATTTTCAAATACTTTATTTTACACAAATTATTGAAAAACGGAGAAAATAATCTTTTTTATGGCCGAAGGAATTATCAATATAACTGTTATATAAATTGAAACTATGTTCCAAATTTCAAGTGGTTCCGATTTTCAAAATCCTAACTACATATTGTACTATTTTAGCTATATGTACGCTTGTGAATTGCATTTATTCTGTTAATATCCAAAGTCATGGGTTAATTTAGGAGGAATACATTCAGGTTTTTTTTTGTTTTGTTTTCCGAAGATAACATTATCTCACGATATCGTAAGCGATTTTTCTATCAAAACAAAACAAAACAAAAAATCCATGACCCACTTCTTGAAATAAAATATAATAAAATTTGATTTCTGTACTATGGTCTCCTTCTATACTATAATCTCACACTAGCTTCATAAGTTTATATCAGTATACTATAGCAAACAGTCCAGATTAATTAGAAAACATATTCAAAAAGTTACATATGTGAGAAATATTAATATAAATACTTCATTACTTCAAAAAATATTACTTTCAGAAAAAAATTGTTTAATGTAAATTCCTTCATTTCGATGTGCTTAAAAATATTAAAAATTTCTAAAATATAAATTAACTATGTTAATCTTTAATGAAATATATTGATAATATTTTTATAACTTTCAAAATTTATTTTTCAAAGTAATAGAGTAAGACTTATTTTAACGTTTTTGATCAAAGCTGATTCGACATAATTTACATTTTGTTCTACAAAATTTCACTTTATATTTTCTTACCAATCGTCATTTTCTTATTAGTTTTATTATTAATTAAATTATATGGGAATCCCCATCAAAAAGACTAAATATATAAGAAAAATAAACATGTATATAAGTATAGTAATTTGGTAATACTTTTGAGCAATGTGTATAATTATGTATGATATGCACGATATTTTTAAGAATGTATTGTGAGTATCTAATATGCAAAAATGGCGCATTGGCACGTGTTTACTTTGTAAATTAGATCAGATGGAGTACTGGTAACTATATTCACTTTGGTTAATCGAAAAAAAAAAAAGATGAATTAATCAAAATTTCTTCCCTTTCTCGAAAAACTACAAACTCTTATATTAAGGTAAAAGCCAGAACCTTAACTGCAAAACCTTATATTATTGTGTTCATGTTTATGTATCATATAATAACGCAATTAATATTAAAAAAAAGAAAAAATTAATTTTTTTTTATTTTGGTTCACTTGTTCTCCTTTCTCTGTGCCTGTTGTCACTAAAAAAGCCGTGTAGTGGGGTTGATGAGTGTTAAATATGCCGAGGCACCAAGTTCTCCTGTAGGCGTGGTGAGAAAGTTGGAAAGGGAAGGGGCCCACTCGGAAATCGTCCTCGTCTCTTGACTGAGGCTCAAAACTACGAGATCTGTCATAAAAAGCCGTGTTATTTCTAAATGCATCGTTTAATAAAGAATTTATCACCCACTTTCTCCATGTTACTAAGTGTTAAAATGATCTCTTTTAGCCCAGGTTTATTTAGAGTTTTGTTTTCTAGAAACGCATTCAAATCGCAAAACGAAATCTCACTGTTTTCAGATTTATACTTGTTTACAAAACAAAATAATATACGCCCATCAAGCAATGATTTCCAAAAAAAAAAAAAAAAAAAAAAAAAAAAAAAAAAAAAGAAAGAAAAAAGAAAGAAAAGAAAAGAAGAAAGAGTCTCATTGATGTATGGCAGCATTTCCCAACCAGGGTTCGCCGGAACATTATTAAGGGTTCCGCAGGAAATATTGAAATGACACGTACGTCATAAAAGGAAAAACAATTTTCTCCTGATTCGGTATTGTACTCGGATAACTTTCGAGGAGAGACACGGGTATGATTGTGTAATGCATTAGTTATGTAAGAAGCCTAGGATCATGCAGTTGGTAAAACAGAACGATAGTGCGGATTTTTTTTTTAATTACTCTATTAATATTTTATCCAGCTTTGTTACTAATTTTTTTAATTCTTCAATACATTTTAAAGGTTAAAATGTAGCGATATTTAAACACAAACAATCGACATAAATCCGAAGAGACTAGTGTTGAAGGTTTAGACTCTCATACAAAATTCCAAAAGACTGATAAAGAAAGAGGTGCAAATAAGGTTCGTCGTTACAATGAAAATTATTTATCAATGGCTTTTACACCTATTACTGATTCAGAATGTCCTTCTCGTTGTGTCTCGTTTGACAGCAATGGCTCCAACAAAATTGAACAGACTCTTCACAATAAATCATACTAATATTGATTCATACGATAAGGTGAGGAGGAAATCACACCTCTATTCAACCTTAAAACCTAACTATAAAATAAGAATTATGGGACTTACAATCAGACGTTTCAAGGAACACGAGATTTAAAAACAATGGTTTTGGACTAATTCAGGATATCCGTTATCTGTTAAAAATAGAAATCCAACAATTCATAAAAAGACAGTGAATATATTAATGCAGTTTTCACTATCGTGCGCCTGAGAATAATTTTTTTTTCTTATTTAATAAGTATTAAAATTTAGTATAGAAATCGTTTCCTTTCTGTGGAAGAGGAAATCCGCATATGTATGTAGAAAATCAGATCACAAATTTTACATTAATACTTGTTATAAATCGTTATGCTACAAAATTTATTATTTATCAATATTTATTGCATTCAAAAATATATCAATTGCATGAAAGTACATTTTTTCTGTTTCGTAAAAAAAGCCGACTAAATAATAATTTTTTTTTCTGTTAAGGATCTTTAATAAAAATTATTTTAAAAGATATTCTTACATGGACGCGCATGCATAAGCTGAGGTTTTCTAGAACTTCAACATTGTCACAAGATTTCCATAAGGTTGAAATGGTCAGGAAATGCTGATATATGGCAAAAAAATAATGAAAATATCCTTGAGTAAATATTTTTTTAGCTAATGTGTAACTTGAAGAATGTCTACACCTACCATCCATCTTTTTGTTATATATATATATCACAAATATTAATTTCAGGTAATTTTTTATTTGTTGATAATTACTTAAAAAATGAACTGGAATTGAAAAGTAATATATAATCTACTGGGATTATATTCTACGTTACAATACGTTAATAGCTTATGAATTTTTGGAAAGGCTTAGTAAATTTATCGACACCTTTTGTAAATTTTGATAAATATTTTCAAAATAATGTTATTCAAAACTTTTCAACTAGAATCTGCAAGGGAATATTTGAAGTTGTTTTGAAATTACAGTATATATATATATATATATATATATACTTTGTCACCTTTGTTCAGACATTTTCTAAAATGTCTGAACAAAATTATGTATTGAATTTTTGGAACAGTTATTTAATATATTTTTCAATTACCTTATATTTTTGCCTATAATACGCACCTATAATTTGAAACTACCTTTTTTTTAGGTACATTCGCTTTATAGCATGCACCCTTTTCTTATACTTTCGAACAATGGTATTCTGAAATGACAAGCAATAAGAGGGACAATATATATGTGCTGGAGAAATGTTTGAAGGATTAAATAATTCTCCAAGCAGGATGGGTTGTTTTCAGTATAGATGTGCGTAAGACTGTTATTCTAGATTTTTAGAAAAGGGGAACACTGAGAGAATAAGCACTTCTAACTTGCATGAATTCGTGGAATTAGAAGTCAGAAGTTTCCTCTTTCTCCAGCAATTTGAAGCCGGGATTTTGAAGTGAACATCGAAAGCTTTATTAGATCGCATCTGCTTTTGTCGAAATAAGTTGATCTATTGTTCCTTATATTAGTAAATATGTGTCCTATCAAATGAAACAAACACAGCACTATTTTCAATCGCAAAAGTGGTTCAATTTGCAAAAGAAAACGGAAATCGTACGGTAGTAAGGATGTTTAGCGTTGTTGAAAGCTCCATTAGTAAGGGGAGGAATATGTTCACAATAATTAATGCGCTGAGTATCATTAAAATGATGTATAAGGAACAAAAATGGTTCGCATAAAAATTCACGAAAAATTATACTTCACTATGGTGCTTCAGCGGATAATACAAAATTAAAAACCATAGTTATTTTCAAAAGAAAAACTGTGCTGAAATGTAATTTGACAATAGTATTTTCATTCACATATACGAAAAATATGGATTGTGAAAAACAGTATAAAATTATGAATAAGAAATGTTTAGCAAAAATGTTATGGCGCCTTAAAGAATCAAGAAAGTCTTTTAGTTTGAGATATGAGCAGATTTAATCTAACGCATACTACAAAGAAATTGATGAAAGTATGTAACACAGACTTGGAAGTAATTCCAGGAGGATTAATGCCATTAATTCAGCCTTTAGATGAGTGTAATGATTTAAAAGAAATTTAAAACAACAATGGAATACGGGGATGTTAGAAGGTGAAAAAACATTTACAACATGAGACCAAATGCGACATGCCAGTCAAGGAATAGTGTAGGTGTCAATAGTGAAAGTTTAGAATAAAATTAAATCCAGCATAATTCAAATGTCAAAAGTCATTTAAAAACGTAATACATCTAACAATCTAGATGGAACGGAAGATGATTATTTATTTATGGATCAGAATAACAGCGACGGTGAAGATGAAACAGAATTCGACGATGTTCCTGAACATATAACAGAAAACGAATATCATTAACTTTTCATATTATCCGATAACGAAAATTTTTAATTTCATAAAGTATATCATTTCCTTATTAAAAGTGCGCATTATAAGCCGGAATAAATGGTTATCTAATTTTATAGGTTCAAGCTTAACTGTATTTTTTTTTCTTCTGATTGACTAAATAACTAATAAGCATTTTCGTAGTGATATAATTTTAAGTCAACACTTTATTTACTGTTGTATAAATGTGAATAAATAATAAAGTTTGATTCCAACTGACTGGTACGTATACAGGAGTAAAAGAAAAAATCTTGCCAGAAGAATTACATAAATTAATATTGTTTATACTAAGTTTTTATTGTGAATATAGTTTGCCGTAATAGAACGTAAAAATATTTTTGAATCTGGGAAAATTAAGCTTCAAGGTTTCAATGATTAGATTATGAAAAATTCCGACTTCCATTAAGCATAATTGTAATATTTTACAAACTGAAATTATTTCCAGATGAAAGTCATAACATTATATGTTAACAGAGATTTAATGATTGTTTTTACAATCGTTACAATGCTTTGTTTTGGCCACAAGGATTCCTAATTATTCAAATATTCAGATCACCATGATTTTAAAATTCGATAATATCCATTTTCGTGTACATTTTGTTTACTCTTTAATATTAATAGAATTATTGTTTACTAACGTTGCGCTTAAGCACCTCGAGGATTATTGGCCACGGTTTTCAAACTTTTGACCTTCAGTCAAGTGACGAGAATGATATTTTGTCTGACGCGAGCATCTTCTCCAAAAATTTCAACACCAAACGAATGCGTTGACAGTAATATAGAATATTTATACAAGAGTAGGAAGGAGTTATAAAAGAGGACATTTGTATAATACGTCATCTAATAAATCAGAAACACAAGCTAACAAAAGCAAGTAAATGCCTACGCAACATTTTTAAAGATTTATGATCATCAAATAGAAAAGATTGCAAGTAATGATTGTGACACGGATAACACACACACAAATGTAAAATACAAGTAAAGTACAAACAAAATGATCTTAATCTTTATTTGTTTCTTCTTATCTCTTTACCAGCAGAGATTCTTTAAAAAAGCTGTGAGTATAAAATTTTGTTTTGTATGGGCTAATGAGTCTTCTGTGTCGAGTGTTTCTGACCTTTTGCTGGAGACGCTGAAACCAATCTCTTTTGGTAATTACACAAAAATGAGTGCCCGAGAAAATGGAAAATCTTTCCGACAATCTCAAGAAGAGATCGGAAATTGCGAAAGCAGTTGGTAAATCGAAGCGAAATTAATTGCGAAAATGAGTCCGTTCCATTGATTGCCAAGTTGTTGACCGTTACCATGGCAACTCATCCCCCTCGAGAGACGCGGAAGTCCTTCCGGGATGAAAACGAAACTCATATCGCATCTCGAGGCAGAGGAGCATCTTACGTGAAGATTATTTATCGGTACAATCGAGCAGCCTTTGTTCGACGACCTTTTCCTTTCTTTAATGACTCTATTTTGCCATTTAATGACCTTTTATAAAACTTTCCGAAATAAAAGGAACTTTTAGTGGAAACCATTTTACAAAAAGGTAACTGTTTTTTTTTTTTTTGCTTGTTGAAGAACTTTATAGGTTATTCATTCATTGTTATGGCTGCTGTTATATTTGATTCAATCCACTTAATGTGATAGTTATTTTATAGGGTTTAGTTAATAATAGGAGAATAGCAGATTCCCGTCTCAAATTATGCCAAGAAAGAGCCCCTAATACACGAATAGATACAGATTTTTTTCTTAAACGATGGTTAATCATCTATACAACATACTTTCTGATTCATAATTATTTTAAAAGTGTGTTTTGATCATAGATAATGTTTCTTGGTGAGTCCTCCGACTCTGCAAATCTCGATATCTTATAAGGAACAACAACAAGGTCTATCAGAACCCAATTTTTATTTAGAATTTTCTTCTTAAATAAGAATTTGAAGCTTCTTTGAACTTCTGTAGTAATGTACATAATTCAGATTTTTGAACTATTTTTTTTAAATTTAACTTTTCTATTTTGTTTTCAAATAATTTCGACTTAAAATTTTTCACGTTTGTTCTTGGATTTTTATTATTGACCCAAATAAAGGTTTGAGTTATTTTAATATTTGAAGGCAAATAATGCAGATGTAATTTTCATTTTAACATTTACAATTCAAAATGTTTTTGACCCTCCGAAGTAAAAAAAAATGTAAAGCATTTTAATGAAATTTAATATTTTTGTTTCATTTATTTATATTTATTTCTTCGTTGCTGATTAGACCATAAGATACAGATTTTATAAAGAAGTCGACTACTTAAATATATAGTTTAATTACGATAGTTAAAGATATATTACATTCGGATTGCTTATTAATATCACATTTAGAGCCAAAACGAGGTTACTGGAGACTAGATTCGAAGTTCTGAGTCACTGTCAAATGACGAGGACGACTCCTTAATTGGCTCTCTACTCCTCGTATCTAGGCCAGGCCAACATAAGGCATTTGAGCTTCAACATTCTCTCTGTAGTATAAGGTCTAAGTGGAATCATGACTCGAACCTACGGATCAAAGAAAACAACACCGATCATGAGCTTGAGACCATAACCATTATGTTACCACAGTTAAGACATCGCACATACCATCGACACACATCATTCTTATTCGACACACATCATTCTTATTCGACACACAT
>BMAW01121788.1:197186-240735 GCA_019974015.1 Nephila pilipes
ATATATATATATATATATATATATATATATATATATATATATATATAATATTAAAAGAAAAGGTTTAATCGAATTAATGTTGCTATTAATGTGAAGTAAGTTAAGTCAAAACTTTATAATTAAAGTAATAGACAAGTCTGTTGAAATAAAGTTACATCAATTTTAATTCTTATGTGCATTAATATTGATACCTTAATTAAATACTAGTATTACTCAAATTTGAATAAATGTGTTCTTATTTTATATAAGAATATTTCATAAGATTTCATTTATTCTTTTTTATTATTTACCCGGTCTCTGAAGGATTAAGGGTATTCCTGATATACGGACAACGTAACGGTAATCTTCTAAATGTCCGTATACCAAAAGCTGTAATACGTATATGCAAAAATTTTATCGTAATAACAAGTCTGCGAACGCTGAAAACTAAAACTTAAATGAGATCATTGACGAGTGATAGTGTATGAATTTTGAATACAGATTGATAGAAAAGAAGCAAAAGAAAATTTTTTAGGAAGGCTGTCGAGTGAAAAACCGAAGAAACTTTTTAAGAATAACAATTAGAAGAATTGCTGAAGGCAATGAAGGATGAAAAGAAGTACCGAAGTGCAAAAAACGAAACGACGAAAGTGATTTTAAGGAGATTTTGAAGGGAGGGTGTTTTTGAAGGACATTTTGTCATAGAGTAAGGGCATTTGTGTTTGGTGTTAATAATGGTATATAAGCAGTAGGGCTTGAGGAGTTGGATTCTCAAAACTTCCGAGAGTGTGCAAAATATTTCAGGAAAGTTTGGTGATGTGCTTTTAAATTGGTTTTACATTTAAATCTGAGATATTGTAAACATACTAGAGGGTATTTAACTCCTTCAAATCGTTTGAATGAAGATTACATAATTGGGCTCAATGTAACACAAAAGTAAAATGTTTGAAAGTATCTTAATAAAAAACTTTTTAAAATTAAAATTATCATTAGTAGTAGTAATACATAATTCCTCACTGTTTGCAATTTATTTTAAACAAATTGTGAATGATCACATTACTACGACTGACAAAGCTATTTCAAAAGATCAGTCCAAACTCCCTACCGTTTCATTTACGAACATCAGCATAAGGCGCATTTAATCCTATTTCGCTCAGACTGTGGTGAAGCTTCAGACACAACCTAATTTTCAGACACAATTAAAAATAATTTTTCCTCTAATATGTGTACCCTATTTCAGGAAAGGGTGAATAGCGGCCCTCTAAGAGGTTTTTGTAGTCCCTCAAGACTGTCAAAAAAATCTGCCCTGAACTGAGATTTCCTTCCGGAGCATAGTTCAAAGTAAAACTAAATCCATTTACTAGGCAAGTAGGAAAAGACAATTTTTATCCTTTCCCTTTATTAGGAAAACAGAAAGTCCCTGAAAGTGTTTCTGCTAAGATCAGGGATGATCCATAGCGTAGGTCATAAGAAAATTTCGCTACTTTACGAAAATTGAACCTAAATTCAATTTGCTCACTTATCCTATCACTGCTGATATTGACAGAGTATCTGAGGCGTTTCAGTTTGAATGATTGACAAGAAGTCAGATCGCAAAGTGAAAGAAATATTTAAATCCATGACATTAGTTGACTTTTATATATTTTTGTCGACTGAAAAACTTCCATGTATGAAGAAATTTGCTGCGAAAAGTTCTTTGCATTTGGGTCTAGATATATCTGTGAGCAAAATTTTTCTTGATTGAAGATAAAACAATAATTAATATAGATGCTCTTTAACAGACATTAACTTTAGGGTTGTGATGAGAATTTCAACAAACAATATCACTCCTGTTTAAAAAAAAAAAAGTTCGAAAAGTGTGATAGGGTACATTTGTCTCTAATGAGACTTTAGGGTTCATGTCTAATGAGATAAATGTATCCTATCACACTTTTCTAATAATATCTATCACATTCGTCTCTAATGAAACAAATGTACCTTACCACATATCCCTAATTTCATATAAACCATAGTTGCAAGCATATTTAATTTTAGAGTCAGTTTGATAATATTAAATGTTTTTTCAGATGCAGGTGATATGAAATTAGCACAAAAAATAACTTGGATAAAGTTGCCTTTATTTTATTTTATTTTATTTATATTTATTGATTTTTATGGTACAATTTATGCGTTTCTGAAATGCAAAGTTAATTAATGAATATAATCATTTTAAAAGATATGACCCGTCACTAACTTTCGCTACCACAAAGTGGCCTTGAGCCAAAACAATTTCCGATCCCTACCTTGTTTGAATTGACGTGGATGTGAAAAGTGGAGTGACGGTTCAAATGTCGATCTCGTCATCCAACCGTGCCGGTGAATTAAAATACAAATTGTCTGTGGATTATATAGATTTTCTGAGTATAAACAGCCCGGAAGGGTTCAATACAACATACAACAGTAATCTAATTTAAATTGTTCTGATGTTTGTAATTTTTTCCCCAATTTACTTTTCTTTATCTCTATCAATTTTATAGTTTGCTGAAAATAAGAAAAGTTATTTTTTTTATGAACGAAAATTCTGAAACATAAAGGTCAAAATGATGGAAAAATAAATACTTCACAGTTGCACTGCTTGGGCAAAGCAGTTATAAAAAAAAACCAATTAGAACAAGGCCTTAAACACTGAATTCAAAGCTGCAAAACTCAAGTGCACCATTTCTTTAATTGAGTATATCATCTAAATCATAATTTATTTTTTAAATTTTATAAGATAGCATTTTGAAATACAAATTGTGATCACAACTAGTTCAAAACTGAAGTTACAATTGAACTTTTGTTCCATGTTATAATTCGACCAGGAAAAATATATTTGTATCCGCTATATACTCACAAAAGAATCACCCAAATCTAATGCGATATGGAAATCGTTAGGAAAATCTCTAAGCTTCGAGAAATCTGCTTAAAAAGCTCGTCATTTTTCCAGACGATGTATTTTGAAAAAAAGATTTACAAAAAAAATAAAAAAAAAAAAAAATCGCTTACAATTTCTGAACCAGGCAAAAAGAAAGTTCAATTGAAGAATGAAATAAGTTTCCTTTTTCCCTTTTTTATACGTAAACGTCGGAGCCAATGTTACCTTTTCCCCAAGGAATAGATTCTTCTTCGCTCTGTATAATATGAATCGATATCAAAATAAGATTTACTTTCATCAAATATTTCAACAATTTCAGCGAGCGATTTTTCCCCTACCCCCTTTTACTTTATAGAATCTGAGTTTCTTTCCCAGAGGGAACGATTCTTCTCTTTGCGAGCACCTCCAATTTACCAACGTCATTTCACTTGCATTTCGAGATCGTTATTAAAAAAAATATAAAAAGATGACCTGAATACAAGCAACCACTCCACATGACCTGAAAAACGAGGCTACTATTGGACAGGTAAGAAATCTAACGTAGAACAAAGAGAGATAGAGCTGATTTGTTCTCTGTTTTCACAGAGGTAAACTACTACGATAAAATTGCTATTTTAAATATCATTATTTCCTGATGCGAAGTGAATTTATTTAGTTTTTCAAAAAGTTAAAATTTTGTTGTTGCATTTTAGTTTTCGCAAACTAAGTTAAAATGATTTTGAAAATGAAAAACATCGTCAATATCATTTCCAATCATTTTTTAAAAAGTATATTACGACTTACAAAAATAGTTTAGATTTGTTCATTTATTGAACGTTTTCCAGGTGTCTGTTGATAGATTGATTGAATGTATTTATAGAATATGGAGCAAAAAAAGCTATTACTCCCTTCAAACATTCATCTTCTGCAAGAAATCTCTAAACGCAAGTTTATTAGCTATGATCTTGATCAAAAAATTTCGGGAAACAGTACTGTATAGTAGGTCTATTTTGATTATATTCCTGATTTGATTTAAATGAAACTCGTATATCCCACAGGTCAAAATAACCTGTTCCGACTCGTTTATACGATTACTTATGCTAAAACTCGCATTATCAAAAGTCCCGTAGTTATGGTAATTTTGCTGATGACACGAGTGTTTCTCTCTTCTGTTTTTTTGATTTCTGTGAATTCGATATTATATATAGGTCGTTCAATGAACTCTTAGAAAAAGATAGAAAAACAAATTATTACAGGTAGATTTTTTCTCAATATAATCCGTTTTAACCTTATACACTTTTCCAAGCGTTTTTCTAATTTTTAAGCCCTCTACACAGTAAGATTTCGGAAGATCCTTAAATTAGGATTTGTTTCGGCAATAACCTCTTCATTCGACGTGAACCGTTGTTCGCCAAACTCTTTTTTAAGTCTGAAAATTAATAAAAAAATAGTCATTCAAACTATAATTCCATGTTTTTGGCCATCGAAACTGCACAGGTGTGCGCCTATACAGTGTCTTAATGGAAGAGGATCTTTTTCTTCAAATGAGGGGCATTTTTTCTTGATTTCTTTGCTAACCCGGTGTAATAACGATGTATAATACTCTACAGTTATTGTTTTTCCTTTTTCCAAGTAATAGGTGCAGATAATTCCGCTTGCATTAAAAAACCGTGGCCATCTTCTTAGGGTTATTTCACCGTCTTTGCTTTCTTCGGAGCCTATTCACCTTCAAACCCCCCACAGTTTTGACTGTTCCTTTGTCTCTGGAGTGTTGCAGCGTATCCACGTTTTGTCTACTGTTATGTACTGAAGCAGATACCCGTCAAGATGGCGACGAAAAGCGTCAAAATAGGTTCCACATGATTACGCTTATTTTCTACTCAGAGCAAATGCGGCACCCATCTTGCCAAGACTTTTTTCACACCCAATTCTTCGTACAAAATTGAAAACACTGTATCTTGCGTTATGTCGATGGCCTTGATTATTTCCCGCAATTTGGTACGAAAATCACTCAAAATCAATAGTGGATTTTGTCAATCATTCCAGGAGTAGTCACTTCTACTGGACGTACCGAACGACGTTCATCTCTTGTGGATTTACGGCCACGTTTAAACTCACTTTATCAATCATAAACAAGTGCAAACACAGAAGCAGATGTGCCATGAACTTCATCCAACTCATTTCTTTCGGTGTTAAGCCTTTTAAATATAGAAGTAGTGCTTCATCATCGCTCACTTTTTTAAATTTTTCTAAATAACCTTGTCATTCAGAAATAACTCATGAGGCATCCTTGGTTTCATTTTTATTGTTGAATGAAGCAAATTTCATGCTTCAATCAACAATAAAAATGAAACGATGCGATGGAAATAACTTCTTACTAAAATGTAACTCATGAAGCTTACTAAAACAAATTATTTTTGATGCTAGAAGCGTCATCTCTTGCATTTCGTATTGAACGACATCGAGAATTTTTCTAAGATTTCTAAATATTTGCTGGAATAATAATTCTCATTAGTTTTTTTTTTTCATCCGGTTTTGGAAACTATTACTACATCGATGTCTTCTGGCGTAATCCAGAATTTGTAAACATTAAATACCGTTACCCGCTTGTCTATATCTGCTCCTCACACAAATATCTTTTAACCACAAGCAACATGGCTTATCACTGTCTGATGATGAAAGTGACACCTGAGCTCTCCCCCCATCCCATTCACGCCTAAGCATTTTGTGAGCTTTTTGCCGCCACATCAGATATAAACGGATAACAACGAGTCTTTTGTGGAGCAAATCTCGAATATCGATGAATATCGATGCCAAGACCACTCTGTGATCAAAAATTGAGATAATGATATTTGCATTTTCCAATGACTATGCTTTCTAGTAACGACTGAACTTTAATGTTTTAATCAACATGTTTATAAACGTTGAACACGAAGACTATTGGTGATGAACCTCGTGATTTTGAACAAATATCAAGTGAAAAGGATGACATTTAAGCTGGCACTACATTCTTCCTACATATGTACCCTTAACGTAAGGATTGTATACATACGTCCTTAGGAAGAAAGTAACTTGAATCCATAATCTTCCTTTTATGAGGACCTTATTTATTCAATCGGTCTGTGTTGTTTTGCGAGCGGGCAAATTAAGTAGATGAAAAAGGATAAATATAGGTGCGAAACTATTTTGTCAAGTAATATTTTTTTGTGAAAAATTCCTTAATAAGGAAAACAATGTCTTAGATGATTACGCTATTTAATGTTTCAGTATTGCTGTAAGAACTCGTTTCTGGCTGATGCTGTTGTAAAAAACATGTTTTTGTTACTATTTAAACAAAAGTTGCCAAAAACTGAATTAAATTGTATTGTAGCACCTAACTGAAAACTTACTGAATCACCTTTTTATTGATTTATTCTTTTGTAATGTCTCTATTGTATCAACAGTGCATATTGACAGAAGTTGCTCACTAACACAGAGATTATTCACTCCCAGTCTATACCAAAATCTACGAAGTTATACACTCTTTTCGCTTTTTCTCCCCTCATTCTTGGTTATACTAATACCTTCTTAATAAATAGGGTCCTTCGCCAAAAAATCACCGAATCCATCATCAGACATTAGAAAAAAAATCTCATCTAGCCGAAAGGTTACTATTTGAACATAGATTCTGGAAAAATCCCTTTTAAATTTAAATGGAAACAAGACTCCAATTAGTATAATATAGAAATTAGTTGATTGATTACTTGATTTTATTGGAGTAATGCCAAACAAAACCACTGTATAGTATAAATAACAATAACAAACATATACTCAAGATATAGACTCAAGGAGAAGGAAGAAAGAGATCAGTATATTGTGGCTGAAAAATCAATATACTAGAAAATAAGGAAAGCTTGTTAGAGTATCCTGGGGATGCGTCGTTATATTTATCAAAGACAGAAAACCTTATGTAAAAGAACAAAGATTCCTTGCGTAACTCAGGATCCTAAATCTCGAACTTGTCTGATAAAAATGAGCTCCGAAGGGGTGCAAAAAATATATATATAAAATATAATTAATCGACTCAAATCCTCCCAAGGTAGAGTAGGTAAAGGAGAAGAGTGGGGTACTGGCTGATGTATTGAGCTAATGGATAAGCAGCATAAAACGCATCGACCATAGCTATCTGTGATGATCTAGTTTATAATGTTATTTAAAAAAAGGAAATAAATATGAAAATAACACAACAAAGTTAGAGGATAAAGAAGGGGGGAAAAGAAAGAGCATTTTACTAGCGTATTCATTTAATACTTCTCCGTGAATCAATATATAAAGAAACAGTATTGAGAATCCACACTTTATCTTTCATTCGGAGCCAAAAAAGATAGATGCTTATCATTCATCGAAAATGGCCCTCCTTCCTTCCTCGCCCTGTAGCCATGAGATCTAATAAATCACAACAATATTGTCGTTCTAAATCACGCACGCCGTCTTAAACTCCTGTCCTTCGTAAAACCATTTTTTCCAAACCTGCTTCTAAATTCTGATCACGAATCGTTTCAGATATTGCTATGGTATTCCTAATGCTGTATCCCATTGAATCAATCTTTTACAGTGAACGTGTTACGTAACGTCCTTCGGAAGAACCAATATTTGAGTATTGATTCTCTTAAAAATTCATGTATATTTTCATTACACACACACGCACGCACACACACACACACACACACACACACATATATATATATGTTGACAAGTCTTGCGAATCTCCAATCAAATTTCAAAATTAAGGAAAACTATCATAATTACTTTAGAATATATAACATTACTCACATTATATAATGAAACAAAGGCCGAATTCTTGAGTGAAACATTCACACTTCCAAAAAACTCAAGGTTCATCATGAAACCGTGTTGCCTCCCTCCCCACAGGTGGAAAGCTCCTGTAATGACCGTTTGCGGGAGAGAACAACACTATCTTAGCTGCCGCCGCACATCATTTATTTCTGTTAGGGCTGTCAGCTGGAAAAAAAAATCTGTTCCATTCGGAAATCGGTTCTGGATTACTTTTTTTGCTGGAAACTCTTCCATTACGGAAGAAGTCTACTGATGTACGGTTTCCCAAATCTTCGACGATTTCTTTACTTGTGTCTTTTTTTTTACTTCTCCTGAACGACAATGGGTTTTGGAAGTAAAAAAAAAATCTGTGTACTAACAGCCTCCGGCAGCATCAGAAACAGGAGGATCGCTGTTCTTACAACAAACACAAACAAACTGGCGATTCATGTTTTTGTCTTCTTTTTTTCTGGAGCTTGAGCGTGTCAAGTTTTTCTTTTCTATCGAGCAATTAATTGCGCAAAGCTGCGTTTCACATTTGATTAAATATTTTCTAAATTGTTCCCGATAATGTATTTTACTTAGAGGTATTATTCTGTGAAATATTGTAAACATAGTTTATCAATGATATACTCGATTAATTTGATTCTACAGAGCATGATATTTTTAATGTTTACGAATCAAGTTCAATAGTGCACTTCCAATATTTTCATTAAATTGTTAGTAATGAGTAGTGATTAGACAGAAATGATCGAAAAATGACTTAAATTAACTTGAGAAACATGGAAAAAATTGATTAAAACTCATTTAAATAACTTAGCATGGGTCAACCATCAAAAGAAATGTCATAGCACTTCCAATGTTACACGGTATCTAATGATTCTTCTCTCTCTCCTTTTCAGTACGAAAGATTTAGAAAATTGTAACATTGCTCCCTTGCAAGCGCCTTTTCTCCTCTAACTATGATGCAATCTCTCGCTCTATTACATTTTTCAATGAAGATTAAAACGCCAAATGTGGTAGGATTACTAATTCTACACCTGACATACCTAATAAAGTGTTTATCTCTGTCATGAAATATACTCGCTTACAGAGAAAACAGAGTTTTATCGTGCTCTATCTATTAATAAAACTTTATGCAAGCGATTTCTGTTTAAAAAAAATCAAATACTTTTATTCTAATCAACAATTATCTTGGATAGCAGATGTGTTTTAAAGAGATTGAGCAAACCTTTTTGAATGCGGTAAAATGAAAATAATCGATTGCGTATATATATTTCAAAATATGTAACGGAAACAAAATTATTAAAATAGGATTAACCAAGCGTGTTTCCGATGATCGAGAAATGCTCGTCAAAGATGCTACCAAATTAAATTTAGTAGATGTTTAAAATTTGAGTTAGATGGTTCTCTAACTAAAATGTTTTTAGTCAGAGAACCATAGTCAATACAAATCAGAAATATCCGATGAATAAATAGAAACCAAAACTATTTTATGAGTTTCTGATAATGAGTCTCAGTGACAGTGAGACTTTGAAGAACTACAAAATGCAAAACGGGTGTATAATTATGTAAATTATGTCCTAACTATGACTAGTTACATTTCATTCAAGTAATCAGAATTTTTTCCCTCAATAGTTACATTTAATTATAATTATCGCTTACTGAAAATGTGCCTGTTAACGGAAATTTACTACAACGAAAAGATAAAAAAGATTAAAACTTCTCAAAATTAAACATGGACATAAAAATTCAAAACAGCCAACAATCAACGTTATATGTAAATGACAGCGTGATAATAGGGCTTATAAATTAGAATGCATAATATTCGTATAATTTTGCTTCACGATTAAAATGAACGCTATATCATATACGTTTACAAATGAATTAATTGTTTGAAGTTGAGCTTTCCCATCTGAATAATTTTTATCTGACAGTATATATCGGGAAAATAGGATTTTTTTCCATTTTCAAAAGAGCATATATAATCTAGCTCAATTTTTTTTTCTCAGAACTCTAGTTTAGAATTAAGAAACCTCCTTTCGGAAATATACTTAGAGAACTAAGGTTATTAAAAAGAATATTCTGAATGATTTCGTTCAGCCTATCATTTGGAAACTTTCCAGAAATACGCTTTTCATGAGATCTGATTTCGTGACGACGTCTTTTCCGGGTGTGAAGACAACGGTGAACTCTGGACACTTCCGAAGAGCGGATACCAATTCTATCAAACAACACTGGAAAAGAATAAAACCTCTCTCATCTGTCTTCATATGACAAAAACTTCCCTGGAGACATATCTGTCTTTGAAAGAAAGATTCGATCGTGTTCCAGAAGACACGATCAGGAAACGACAAAAAGGCATGCTCAGACATCCCGAGGTGGTCTACCCTAGTACACTGTGAATTTCTGAAAATATAAACGGAACTTTTTCTTCCACTTTTTCTTTCTAATTACTTAAAGCTATACTAGGATTAAGTTTGTGAATTCATCAATTTCAAAATTTCATGTGGATGTACTTTATCATATTCCGTTGATGGATTGCGAACTTTAACTATTTATAATGAGTACAATTTTATTTTTCATTCCTTACTTAAATACTTCCAGTAGTAGTAATGCATATCAAAATCAGAGAATAGCTGGTCATTACTCAATTTCCTGCATTTATTTTTTTGATAATTTTTCCTAATTTTCTAAAAATAGGGATCGCCTGGATTTGCCATCTGGACATACCTCTGGCTAAAGTAAAAATATTTTTAATCATAGATTTTTACAAAAAAAGACCCTCGTTCCCAAGTATGGATGCATAAAGCAGGAAATAAAAAACATTGATTATCACTATATAGTTTATCAAATGTAAATATTTCTACATAAAACATATAAAATAACATTAAGAACACAGCAAAAAATTAGTTTACCGTTTCTTTTCTTTGTTAAAGTTGAGTTTGAGCTTAGCTTTTCTAAGTTATAAACAAAATATAATCGTATTACAACGAATTTTGAAATATTTTTCTTTAGTAATTGTTATTACAGACAATAAAAGTGCACTATACAGCGTGTGTGTTTTGGATCAAAAACATCTGAAAGCAGAAATACACTATTTAGTTTTTTGTTCAAAAACCAGGAAATTAAAATTAAAATTATTAGAAAATCAGGAAATTAAGTTGAAAACATCCTTAATTCACAAGATTTAGATCACATAACTTTATTATTTTTGCCATAAATTCTTAAAATTTATGATATCAATGCTTAAAGAAATATTTTATATAGTTAAGAAATGTTATTAGTTGCAAATCTCGGTAATTTAATTTTGTATAATTTCTTAACAAATGGGAGAAAAGATAATATTTCAAAGTTGAATTTTAAATTATTTACTTTTATTAAATAATTAATTAATTTTCATAAGAGAAGTAACATTTTGTATATATTTGAAGAGAATAAAATTTTTTTTTTGGGATTAAATGTTTGAACACTTCATTTTTATAAATTTGTAATAAGAGGGAAGTAATTCCGCGTTTTTAAGTCATACAGTCGAGATAAAGCAATTGAATTAGTAAATCTTACATCAACAAAAAGTTGTATTTTAATATAAAATTTAAAACTATATATTATTATGCAATGTGGATTGATTGTTTATCAGCATTACTCTGAGAAGCAGCACGAGGATTTTTGGCAACGAACCTCGTCTTTTTTAGCCACAGTCAAGAAACAAAGATGATACATGAGCCGGCATTACAATGTCCTAACTTCCACACCACGCCAATGTAAGGATTTGTTTCTTCCATAGATTTAATGCGCATCAGACTCGCTACATGATGGATCGTAACCAAATCAGGTGCAACTCTAACAACGTCAACTACGAACTTTCAACCATGACCACTCAGCTACTGCGTTCATTGTGGTGTGTGGAAGTAAGAAAAGAGTTAGGTATGGTACACAATTTCAAAAAATTGAACAAATTTGTCATGGTACAAAATTACTAGTTTCACGGTCAACAGTCTTCGTGTTGCTCCAGCGTGATGTTAATACAAACCAACCTTTGAGAAATATTTTATTCTTCTTTGCAACAAACTTTTATGTAATAATAAAAATTTTCCAAAGTTCCAGAACAGTTTTTTTAAAAAGGCAATTCTTATTCTTTCGCTGACACCCCTTTCTTCACACATCTCTCGGTTAATATAAGAAAATTTGTTTTGTTCGAAACTTAAGCGGCTGAAATGTTCTTCGAGAGGAACACAGCTCTTTTTTCCAGAAAGAAAATCTGTGTAAAACATCCCTCCTGCTGGCAGTGTCACAAAAAAAGCAAATTCAGCCTCTCCTTTGTCCTTTCCACACCGACTTCGATATAAATGTAAATTTCCGAGAGAAAGGAACAGTGCAGTAAAAGCTGCATTCCTGCGCATGCGTTAATGTAGCGAAAGTAAAATGAATATCATTTTTAACAGTTAGTAATTAGCTTCTTTAAATAAATGGGCATAAACATAACATTATGCTGGAAATTAAAATCAGTCATGAACTGCAGAAATAGGCGAAATGTGATCGTATTATTATCACTAAAATTATATAAATATTCACAGAATGGAATGTTTGTGTGTATTATATGGAGACAACTTTTTTAAAATTTTATTAGAATTTTTTAATTAAGCATTTAAGCAACAATATTCCATTTTGCCACAATTCTAATTTCAATTCTAACTTAATAAAAAATTCAACAATGTCATTTCCTTTTTTGCGTCAATCCTAGTTTACTTATATAAGATCTATGAACATCTTACGAAGTTAAAAATAATCAACGCAATATGGTAAACCCTCGTTAATTTGGACTCCATTAAACCTAATGTCACTTAATATGCACAACCCTGCAAATAATTCATGATTAATTTTAACACAAATAAAAAGCCAAGTTATGTACTCAAATCTATACGCTATGCAGTTTTTAAACATGATTAGAGGCTGTGACGTCATAATTAATTTTCATTCTATGGAATTCGTCTATACAAACTGAAGCTTTTAAATAAAATTTTAGAATTTAAGTTGAAAGATAAAAAAAAAAAACGACAGACGAGGGTAATGCACGCTATAGAATGTTAAAGATTATAATATCAAATCCATAATATGTATTATTTGACAGCTAGTACCAATGAAATAAGACCACCTACTTTGGTTAATTAGTGTGAAAACCTTTTGTGAATGAGGTGAATAAACTAAACAGCTGGGTTCAAAAATGAAGATATTCACAAAACTCTTCACCGAGAAGGTGAAAATTCTGAAGCATTGTAGTTAGAAGCGGATGAAGAAGATCCTGGCAATCAAATTTTAACAGAGGAGGAGATCGTTGAAAGGATGACTGTAGCAGAAAGTTTTGAATGGGGGAAGACGATGAAGCCGACGATAACTTAAAGCCAGAACGTAGAGAAATTTTTTAAAAAATACTTGAATTTTATGATAAAATACATTGAAGACAACAGAAATGAAACCTTATGTAGATATTACGAACATTCGAAGTATCTGAGTATATTGATCAAGCAAGAAATTAACTCTTAAGGAAGACGATAGAAGATCAATCGTTTCTTTAACCAATGATAAATGTGGTCAGTGAAAATGAATCTGGACCGTCATATTCTGAGCAATTTTTTTTTGACCTCATGCGTATCGTGTAAGTAATGTATTGAATTGAATTTTCACTTGTGCAATTAGTATCCTTTGTCCTTGTTTTATTTCGAAATGCGTGTTATTTTACAGTACGTAATGTTTAATTATGTACCTTTCGTAATTTTACTTATTATCACCTTCAATATACATCCCTCCTCTATCCCTACAACACCCCATGCGAATCTTCCTTAGTTCGAAACAGTGCTGGAAGTCTTCGTCTGTCAGCTCCTTCAGGACGCATTCTACTTTATCTTTCACAGCTTCAACGAACTCAAATCTTGATTATTTTAAAACTAATTTCCCCTTAGGAAACAGAAAACAGTCACATGGCTCAAGATACGGTGAATAAATTGGATGGTCTAACACTGGGATGCTTGACTTGGTTAGAAACATCTTAATAGACAATGTGGAATGAGACGGCGCATGTCTTGGTGGAGAAATTTGCAGTACGGATTCTTTGTCAATTCCTACAATCTCAGCAACTACAGGAATGCTTAACCGAAAAATGCTTAAATCACTAAAAAACACGTGCACGCGATAAACATTCATTGTCATACACTTCTTTCAATTAATTATAAAAGTTTCAGTAGTGGTTTTACCAAGTTACATGTGAAATTTCACAATAATTCATTGCTCACTTATCTTTCTTCCGTCGAAACAAAAAATAATGCAAAGGAAGGCTACAGATACATGGATTCTTTTACAGAAACGTGAGGCATAGCATTGGAAAGAGAATACTTCACGTCAAGCAGCTGTCTGTCGCTTGGTGCGTGCGTACTTCTGCCACAGCGTATTCCATAAAGAAAATTTATTAAATAAAAAATAAAACATGTCTTCATGAACTATATACTTTGCAATTTTTTTCGACATAGTCGTGATTGACATTGAGATATTTGTCGTTGGTTGCAATCGGTTTGAAGAAACAACTCTGGTTAAACTCGGCGCTCTGTGATGCAAGAAATTCTCGGATAGCAAGTTTTACTTCAGCATTGTTTTGGATGGACCTGAGCATGACCACGCAGTGTGGACGTCACGTTTGACACCGTTATGCACCTATTGGCTAACTCCATGTCTTGTCTTCTGGTAGTGTTGTTTTGATTCGTGGATGAGAAGAGAGCCCCACTTCGATCTTCATCCTCCACACTCTGCCTTCCTTCACTGAACATGCAACACCAATATTCAACCATTTACTAGAAGTGACCTGGTCGCCATGCGCGGTCTGTAAACGTTCATGGATAACTAATCCTGCGTGCCCATTCATACCAGATAGCAGCACGCACTGCCATTGCCGACCACATGGGTCTGCTGCTAATCTTTTCTTCGTCGCTCTGCGCATGCGTCATTCCTCCTCCTCTGATGCTGTTTCCGTCATTGAACTAGCAAAGATTGTGGATTCTTATGGCGTTGTTTACTTACTCTAATATACCATGTACTATTTTTTTTTAAAAAAAAAATGACAAAACTTATTTTCGGAACATTCTTCAAATCTTTAATTAACGCTCAGTTTATTGTAAATCGGCAAAAATAATTTGCTTCAAAAATTTACTTCTAATAAAATTAAACAAAAGAGAACTTCCATATTATCGCAAGGATTATTCACCATCCCTATTATGTAAACAAAATCTTTGAAAACCTATAAATGAAACTAATTTTCCCTCTTAAATTGTACTTCACCGCCACATACATTGTTATCGGACCACATTAAATTGTTTGAGGATCGTAAATGACAATTTGTCAACCTCTGCTTTAAAAAGCTCCCAAGCCAAGTGACGACTCGTTAGCCAAGGACAAAATTCGCATTTAAGGAACAAATCGGCAATGTTATTACATGTGGAATGTTAGGGCCAGAACATATTACCTCAGCAGAATAACACACAAAAAGATGCTCAAATGCTTAAGATAAATAGTTGAAAACGAGACAGAGCAATGACACTTTTGTCTTACTGAATAGCCAAGGAATGGAGGAAAAACATCACTGTTTTTCAAGAAACAAGAGCTGTTACTTTTTTACGGCATACATAAAACGAAATGCAGCGGAGGAAAAGAGACAATGAAAAAGCATAGAGGACTATTTGACAATTTCTTTTTCCTATTTCATTCCAAGGCAATCCTTTGTTCTAACTTCTTTTCGGGGTTCAGATTGGTAGTAACAAACATCTCTTAACAGTGCAGAGATTATATGCTAATAATTTTGTAACTATTTCATACTTTTAAGCACTATAATTATATATTTCTTAAAATTTCCCAATAATAACTGTATCACAACTCTGTAAAACACTTATGTACGAAGGTGGTTCAAGAAATACCTATATTTGACAGCTGATGGTATTATCAAGATAAATTGTTGTTACTATTCGGTGCGGCCATTTGTTAAACGAAGTCGAAAAAAATTTCACATTTATTCTTTAGTTTTAATTTGGTAGTCATTTGGTACCAAATCAAAAGTTAATTGTTGCCGCATCGAGTTGTCGCTGTCGGTGAGACCTGGATTCATCATTTTGCACTGAAAATCAAGCAAAAATCAATACGCTGGGTTACTTCCAGTGAATCATTTCTGAAAAATGCTTAGATGGTCTCATCGGCTGAAAAAAGTTATGACGAAGAATTTTTGAGTTGCGGAAGGCGCTATGATCCCGAAAACGAGTGACTGATACTAAAATAACAATCTATTGAGTCATGATGCTGACTAAAAACAAACCATTTTCGACTTTATGAGCACCATCTCCTGGAATTTCTTATGACTTATTGAATGACCCTCATCTTTCAACGTGATTTCAGTTCCTCATTAGTATCCTTATAAATAAGATTAAATATTTTTTAATTGCAAACAAAATAATAATTAAAATTAAAAAATTCTTGCAAAATTTAACTTCGAAAAATATATTCAAACATTTTATGTAGGTTCTTATAAACCTGGTATTTTCAAAGAGTTTTCTGTGTTTGTTATACACATTAGTTACGCTTATTTATATTTAAACCTAAGTATTTAACCTTACAAAAAATTTTCTTCACTTGTTGAAGCGTGTCTTGCAATAAAATAATCTTCCAGTTACTTTTCACCATTAACGTATTTCAATGAATCTTTTCGCATTTAAAGAAATTGTAAATCTATTTTGATAAACTATTCGATTTTCACCTAACACATGGCAGCAGCTTATTATTTTGTCAAAAACTCTCATTTACAAAGTAGAAATAAACTTTTTAAAAAATAATTTAACTAAAGAGCTCCCACGTATATATTGATAACTGAGCCAGACTGAGTTGAGTAATCAATAATAATGTTGCAAAACGCTCACAATTGCAAAATTAGTTTCAACATACAAAATACGGATTAATATAAATGAGCAAAACTTTCTCTTCATTTGTAAAACATACTTTTAATATATTTCAAAATAATTGTATTAAATTTTTCGAACAAGCGAGATTCTAGGTTTTACTCCTCCTATCCTCTAATGTTTTGATTGAAGATGGAGAAAATCTCTTGAACAAACGGAAGAGCTTTTGAATCGAGTTCTTCCCCCTCTGCTTGCTAAAAGTACACATAAAGAATAAAGTTTTTACTAGAGACATAAACAAACAAAGCGAAATTCGAAAAAGTCTTTTTAAGCATTTGGAAACGCTTCTCGTTCTTGAAAGTCGTGGCATCTTATTGATTCTGTAAGACAGCAGCTGAAACATTTGCAAAAGAGAGCAACATATCCTAACCCTCGTTAGAACAACCAAATAAGCAAACTTTTGAGATGGAATAGTGAATTTTAATGATGCGGAAATCCCAAAATTTAACATTTTTATAAGTTGTTTTTGAAAAAAGAGTTTTACAAAAAATGGTGAATATAGGGAAAATTAATGTAGTAATACATTTGTGTGTAGTATCAAACGTTTGAATTGTTCGACGATTTGAAAATTGCAAAATCCAACTTTTTGTGAATATTTGTGAAATTATTGTAAACCTTTAATTTAGTATATGGTCTACTAGGATGATTCAAAAAATTTCAGCGTTAAAAAGGGCGTAACTTATGGTAATATTGTCCTCTGATTGTTCTTCCTTTTCCGTGAATATGACACTTTTGCATCCCCCGAATTCCCTTCATTGGAGCAGATTCACCGGAAGCTATCCATTATTGCTTCATTTCTAGTGTACAATGATGAAATTAGGTATTATTGATAGTGACAACTCGATATAAAAGGAGGCGAGTAACTCGTTGTGGCATCAAAACTAACCTATGAAACAGTGTTAAATTTGCTTTAGTGCCGTTTAAGAGATATCAGATGACAAGTGCAATACCAACTCAACTTAAAAATGCCATCTGGTGACAAAAACATGTCTTTTTGATTCATATTTGAATATTTGATTAAAGATATTAACCCTAAAGAAATTATATTGTTACTCAGAAGAATGCGAAATATTTAGTAACGTTTGGAGCTCAACTGAGAGATATCATTACACAAGAGTAAATCTTATCGAGCGTGTGGTTATATAATTTTGAAAGAATCTATGAATTTATCTTGAAATTTGGTCATTTGGGTTATTCAGAGTTTTTCAAATGCAAGAAAATCCAGCATTTTTTTTTCCAAGAAGAAGAGTTGATAACGATTAGATTTGAAGAACTATTTTCGAGAATATTTATCTCAACATAACATGATTTTTAAATATGTATCAGCATAACTGGCCTTAATTTGCAGTATATCTGAGGGAAAGAAGGAAAATTTCATATCAATAATTATAATTATTGACAATTAGAATAATTAATAATTATAATAATGCACTATTCCATGTATTAGATTTATAAAAATTTCTGAGAAACCAAATATTTAATGAAGGGTGTAATGTAAATGTATCCGAAAACTAAATTAAAATTTGCATCCAAAACCAAGAATTTTCAAAAATACAAAGGAATGAATTATTTAGATCTTTAATCACGGCCCTTCTTTTAAAAGAAGAAATATATCTTTTTTATATCTAGGTGATAAATTAAATCAAGAAATTGGAAAAGAGCCAACAAGAACTTAATTCTGTGGTTAAAAATGTTTATTTACGATAGCAAGAATTTTTAAGCTATTTAAGTTGCTGATAAATCACCCTCCAAAATTAAACACAAGAAAATAAATCAAAAGTAATTAATACAATTATGTCGAGATAGACCTAACCCTCGCCAAAATTTGTTATTTATTCAAAAAATTAAAGTAATATATATCCAAGGATAAAAATTTATGTATTTGGTAGTTCTTAACTGGTAATTTCGTTTGAAAATACATTTAACCTTTAAAAAAATAGTATTTTTAAAAACACGTCGAAAATGCTAAACGTTTTCTAGATTCCTATGGTATGGTGAAAAATACAAGCGATCAGCAAAATAAAAGGTATAAAGTAAATTATGAGTACTAATTCGTTTTAAAGAAGAATTCTATATTGCATTTGCGTTTCTTCGTTAGCCGTTTGAGGAGAAATGTGTGACAAAAGAAAGCTTGTATACTTAAACATTAAAATACGTGTGAACAAACTGCAGCTCACTTAAGTCGGAATTTGAAAGCAAAGGTGCAAATGTTAAATTGAAGAATCAGCGATTGTTGTCGCAACACAAAATTTACGCTGAAATTAACCTCAAGATAGGGAAAATTAATATTGAATTTATATCCATGAAATATAGGAGGTTCCATAATCCATCCTTGCTCAATTGTTCAAAATTCAAACGTTCTATCATTCGCAATAACTACGGGCGTTGCCAAAATAGTTTCAGCAAAACTTTTTCACTGAAACATGAGAGTTCGATAAATATTGCGCGATTTATGTCCTACAACAAAATAAAAGAAAATGAAGGTATTTCCGCATAATAAAGTTACTTTATCATCAAATAAAAACAGATATCGAGATGAAAAGGGGGTGATTTTTTTCCCCTACTAAATTAGAATTATTTTCTAACACAACATTTAATAATTCAAGAGATAACATTGTCTCAAGATTACATATCCTAACAAACAAAAAAAAATGTATGCAGTCTGTAAAACGTGTTTCACAGCAAAAGGTATCATTCAACTGCAAAAACCATTTCAGTGTTTCACAAACCCTAAAAGAAGTGTTACTTCTTTGAACATTGTCTTTTCTTTATTTTAATAAACCGGATCGAAACTCCGAAAACTGTTTTCTGGTAAAAATATGTTGCGTTCTGGTACTCTTAATTATAATATAAATTCCGTTGCTTGAAACTTGCACTTATTTTCCGTACTATATTTGTAAAGTTAAGTAACATTTAGAACACTTTAATATATTTACGCCACTTTTCACTTAAATATATAAATTTTTCATTCAAATACAAACTGTTGAAGATTGCACATTGCAAATACAATTGTTTCTGGCGTTCGCTAAGAATAAAATTTAACTTTAATGAATTATAACACATTTATTATATACAAAATCAAATTCTTCTTCACAAATTACATACGTTAAAAAGTATCGTCTTGAAAACACACAAATGTATTTTCATCTATACACTGCATATCACTTATGTCTGTACTTAGACTAGCTATAATCATTATTCTTGATTGACTGATTGAGTTATGAGTGAGTGATGGTGAAGTTTAATAGCACTAGAGTCTGGTGTGGGTATAGTGCACCAAACAAGGTGTAACTGAGGTTTGAAAAAAATGGAAAAAAGATAAATATTGGTTGACAAGGAAGGTAGAAAACAGATGGATCGCTGGATATATCCCAAGGTTACGTCACCCGCATTTACCAAATGCGGTAAGAAAGGAAAAAGATCACTGGGGGGCCTTGAATGAGTTATGCCCGTATTTACTTGAAGAGGGCAAGCCCCTGAGAACAATTGTTTGAATTATGAGGGTTATGGAACAACAAATGCTTTTTTCTATAATTCTTTTTTTTTTTTTTTTTTTTTTGGAATACTAATAGTCCTCTAAATACAGACATTACACTGTACAAAACTGATGTCAACTTTTAACACAATGAATCAAAACAAATGATTCCATGATAACAATTTTAATTAGTTTTCAAAAAACTGAAGCACAAACATTAAAAATTTCAAGTACAAAGGATATTATTAAAACTGAGGAGTTATTCTGTTCAGATATTAAAATTAAAACAAGCAACTTAAGTTAGTTTTTCGTCACGTCGTCAGTGTGCCAATTCCCAATAGGTGTAAAGCTAATGTTGGTTTCGACAGATAAAACCAAATAAAAATAAGCAGTATAATAAAATAGGCTAAAAAAAGATACGAGATTATATTCATTGGACCCTTTTTCAATTTGATGAACTGTTTGAAATTAGTGGTCGACTCCTTATTGTTGTATATGGTGATTCAAAAGTTACTTTATAATTTCAAATATGAAGAATTTTTATAAAAATGCTCTTGTGATGTGTAATTAGAATTTAAATTTTTAGGATTAGGACTTAAATTCGGAAAAATAACACAGCAAAGAAACTTTTGAAAATAATTCATTGTCAATATGCAAATGCAGGTTTCTTTGTTCTCATATAGAAGGCATAAGTATATAATTTCATTTAAAAAGGTTTCATCTTAGATTTACGATATCGGCCTTGATTACATGTTTCATGACACAAGACTCTGTCACAGTTACTCCAAGAATTGAACACGCACATCCTTTGTTAACCAGACCAATCTTGATCGCGTCAAAAAAGTACTGTTGAAACATCGATTCGGCAACTTTCTTAAGAACTTTTTTAGAATTCCTGATGTTACTACACCAGAGTTTTTTATACGAGACTATCTTAAATATCACAGTTTTGCTAATAATTCTAAAACTATTTTCTCAACTCCAAAACAATATTTATCAAAAAATTCAAGGAACAGCAAGAGAGAGTGCAAATTGTTATGTGATGTTTGAGAACTGGATAATGGTGCTGGTCTGAAAGCTATTGCTTTTGATTCATTCATCAGAAAATTTTTCCAAAAAAAAATGTATAATACCATCTATATAAATACATTTATTTTAAAATACTGGAAACTATTTCCATTTAAAACGCAAAGTGGTCCAATCCTGTATTAGTATTGGGGTATTTTTCTATTTGATGAGCTATTTAGGAAATTTGTATCTAACTTCATGTGAAGATTCTGTTAAGGAGAAAGAATCCATCGTGCCCTGTCTGTCATTCCTCCGCTGATCGAAGGGGGGGGGGAATCATTTCCCCCTAATGACTGTGAGGTAGTGCCACAGATAAGAGCAATTCGTTTCTCGCGAGTTTCACCAGCGCGAATGTGTTAAAGTGTCGGAATTCGTTTGACTAATGTACCTCGGAAAAGCGGTGTATTTCTTGTCCAGAAGGAAATTGACTTTTTTTTTCTTTCTTTTTTTGCAATTTCAGATCTTGGCATTAAATGGATCACGAAGGAATGAAGCACGTCCAAGCAATTTTCAAACTTGCAAATATCTTTTCCTTCACTGGATAACGGTTAGGGTAACTTCTGATGAATGATTGGATTATTAAACTGAACGAGCTTCTCTAATTTTTGGTTTTCTCTCTCTCTCTCTCTGTATCCTTCAGTAAATCATCTCTAAAGTAATAGATACCACCTGATATACTGATTCAAACCACCTTTATACAGTTTTTTTTCTTTTAACTATCATATTTTATGACTTCTTATGATGCGATTATTTATTAACATTGCATTGAGAAGCAATACGAAGGTTGTTGGGGACGGACTTCGTAATTTTGAACATCGGTCAAGTGACGAGGACGATACCTGAGCTGGCACCTTCCTCTCCTAACTTCCACACCTTGCTTACGGAAGGATTCGGAACCTCGGCAGATTTCACGTGAAACAGCCTCGCAACACGGCGTGTCTTCAGTAGCATCAGGGCTCGACGGAAAAGGCCGGCTGTGTCCATCACTAAGCTGCCGCGGCAACTTTTATGACTTTCTAAGAGCTCCTATGGAACAACTAATCTATAAATTTATATTCCGAAAATATTTTATAGAGTACATATGAATACCAATACATAGCAAGTCATTGCTATAAAAAGAAGACAATTATTAATTAAAAAAAAGTAAATTAATTAGTAAAATTAAAATTAAATTTATGTAAATAATGCATAATATTTGTTTAGAACTAATTACATAAATTTTGTTTTAGTCACATTCATAATATTTTTCTAAAACATAATTATTTATCATATTTGTAACATACATTTAAAATCTTGTAGAATATATTTATAAGCTCTTGCGTAATTATATAGAAAAAGTGCATAAAAAAATTATTTTTAAATAGTTTTATATTATTTTATGAAAAACAAAGGGCATTCTAAATTACCTTTTTGTTTTATGGATAGCTCAAAAATCAGCTTCCTTCCCATATATATATATATATATATATATATATATATATATATATGCAAGTAATGAACATTTATTCAACACAAGTTCAGTGTAAAGATTAATTGCTGCTTTTAAATTAAACAAAAACCTTAAGCTTCTGTGAGAGGTTCTTGATTCCAAATATAATCAATATAATACTTACAGCAAAAATACACAAAAGATCTATTTAATCATGAGAGAAAATAAGGATAATTAATTTTTTTTCTTGTATCACCTAACGGGCAACTTAAAATCATTTCACTCAGTTTCAAATGTTTAAAGGAGACTTGTACTCCGAAATAAACACTCAAAAGAGAGAATTAAAATTGACAGTATGCCATTCGTTTTCAAATTTTTAGAAATATTTATTTTCCAAGAGATTTATCTTAGCTACTCTACAAGATAAACTGATTTTGATGATTACTTCGAAACGGATTTCAACACACCTAATTCTCCTTTCTATATCATAAAGTTGTGATTCTTGCTTCGGGGTTCGTACTTCCTCATACTTTCAAACAACTTTTAAAGCAGATAAAAAGCGAACTGTGATCACCATTAAAACTTTTAAGAACCAAAGAAAAGCAGTTTTCAGAGAGAAACCTCTTTGAATTCGAACCTGCGAAGCAAAGCTCCAATCTGCCGCTAACAGCACCTAAAAATAGGGGCAGTTCAGGAATCTCCTTAATTGGCAATTTAGTCGCGGGCCATTGGGCGATAAAAATGTGCCATCTTCCTCTATATGATCCGAAAATTTTTTTTAACCTCCATAACCATTTTGGAAGACAAGAAAAATTCCGTTTAATGCATTTTTCAAAAGATTTATAGCGACCATAATCTCGCAGCAATCTCTGAAATGGAAGTGGATGGCCGACAAGACAAAAAGGGAGATTAAATAAACTTTTTAACTGACTCTCGCATCGGTTTCATCTTTTGGTTTTGTTCTGTTAGCTCATCCTATCAACATTATCTGCAGCTTTTCACAAGGGGTATTGGACATGTAAAAAATTTAAATAAGTAAAACATTATTTAGTTTGACTTAATTGATGTGAGTCTATCGTAATATTGATTTCGTAACTATGATAAAGTGGAAACTTTCTTTTATTAAACCTCCCCACAAAGCCTCTCGAAAACTTAGAAGTCATTTTGAAACTAATACGAAGCAGCTCTCATAATACAACACATAGGTTTTTGAAAGTTATTAGGTAGGTAAATTTTACTATGCGAAGGCCATATGGCCAAGAAGTGCCAATTAATTGATTGATTGTATATTAATGCCCCACTTAGAAGCAACACGATTATTGGAGCCGTACCAAGTAATCTGAACAACAGTCAAGTGACGAGGATGACGCTTGAGGTAGCGTCTCTCTCTCTCTCCTAACTTCCATACTATGTCAAAATGAGGACTTTGAGCCTAAACAGGTTTAACGTGCATCAGCCCCACTACGCGACGGATACTTGATGGAATCAGAACTCGAACCAATAATTTAACTGAAACAACACCAGAAACGAGTTCATGACTATGACTACTCGACTACCACGGACGTCAACTGGATGCCAAACACTGATTAATATAACTGAATATATGGCCGTGGTGGTCGAATGATCGGGAAATAGACTACAGTGTTTCAGATTAACTTAGCTTTCGATTTGCATAAATATGCCCAAACTTAATGTATTCACAATGGCGTAATTTGGATGTGGGGAGTGGAATGCCGTTTCAGAAGTTGGCCTCGTCATTTGACGATGGCTCAAAATTCCGAAGCAGACTGGAGACCTACTCTTGCTGGCAAGCGAGAATTCTTTCAGTCTAAAGAAAGTTATAAAAACAAGTTGTAAAAATATAAATAATTATCATATTTATCTCTGTGGTCTAGACTAAGGTAAAAAATGGGTGGAAAAAGCATTGGGGGAGAAGACAATTAAAAATAGGAAATTAGGTTAGAATATCCTTGGAGCGGGTCACTCTGTTTAGCAATGACAATAAACCCCATGGAATAAGAGGAATTATGACTCAAATGCTTGAGGGTTGCAAATCCTATGTTTACATAAGGAATGAAAGCTCATGACGATAGGGGAGATAAACTGAGATGGACTAGAATCCTATCTTGCTGGTCAAGTACCCTACACGTGACAGCTGGATTGTTGTAGCTACAAAAGATAAGTTTCAAACGAAATAAAAACTACAATAATTATTCGATTAAAAAAATCTTATTCTATTTACGAGGATGATTCAAAACATACTTGTATTTCAAGACAAATTGCATCATTTAAGTAAATTATTGCTATCATAGGATGCTGCCATCTGTTAAACGAAACAGAAGCAAATCTGACATTGATTCATTAGTTAGTTTAGATATGGTAGTCATTTACTGCAAAATCAAAATTTCCTTGCTGCCGCGTCGAGTTGTCACCATAAAGCAGAACAGTATTCCTTATTATACACCAGAAACCAAGCAACAATCAAAATAATGGGTTGTTTCCAGTGAATTTTCTCCAGAGAAGGCGAGGATAATCTCATTGGCTGGAAAAGTTGTGACGAAGAATTTGAGGTGCGAAAGGCATCATGATCACCAAAACGAGTAACTGAAACTTAGACAAATGTCTAGTGAGTCATGATGCTTACCAAAAAACAACACTTTTCGATGCTACGAGCACAATGACTAGGATTTTCATTGGACTTATTGAACGACCCTCGTACATAAATATGAACGAATCCAGCTTTATCCGTAAAACTTATAAAAACAGACTATCACAAGATTGTAACTAAATATAATTTAGTCTAATCGTAGGTTTAGCGACTTCATCAGATGAATTCCTGAAGTGTTGAAATTGAGGCTAGTACCAAACAGTTTCTCTCCTTTTTTAAATTAAGAATTCTCGACAATTAGAGATTTTTGATATTTATCGCTGAAGAGCCGAATCGGGCTATACTGTGCTTGACATTCGTGGTTGTGATTAGAAATGAAATACGCAGGCAAAGATCGAAGTTGTTTGATAAGAGTAGAAAGGTTGAAAATAGAGAGAAAAATCACTTAGGTATCCGGAAACTATGGGTATTAATTCCATGGGGAAGAAAAAGATCACTAGGATACCTCTGGGTCATGATTTCTATACTTACGCTAAAGAAGGTAAGTTCCTGAGCCAACAATTCTTGACGGAAAAACATCCTTCTAGTAACAAATTGCCACGTGTTAATCATCCATCTTCCGATTCCTTATCTTTCGCATTTAGATTCGTTTGTTACTGATAGATAAGGAAAAAGTTTTGTTGGACAGTATTCAAAAAATTGTGTAAAGTAAATAGTATATTATTAAATCAAAGAGTAGTCGAGAGTTAAATTGTAACTGATATACATCGGGCCTCTCTAGAAGGGGTTTGACTCTGCCACGTGGGATATTGTAAGCCATTTTAATTCTAATCCATCATTATCTATAAATTAGGAATAATGTACAGGCTCAGTAGGCTCCCTTATTTTCCTCTTACTACTACTAGTCTTCCTATAATGAAGTGGATTCATTCATCGAGGTGGGAAGACAGTGTTCTTCTCGTAGTACATTAGAAGCTGAAATAAACCTAGTTCTTGAAGGCTGATTCAGATTTAAGTTGAAACAAAAAAAAAGATAAGGAAATAAAAATCATGGAGAAATTCTCAAGAGCATTTAAATGAATTTATGTTTCTCATTTAATCTAGTATAACCCAGGATCAAGTTTTTAGTCAGTGGCTCATACCTTAAGCAATTAAAATGGTTTCCACACAGGAATATTAAGACGTCCGTTAAAGTCTCATATAGCGGGGCATAAATAATAGAAGAGCGAAATATATGCTAAAAGAAGCATTACTATAGTTTAAGGTCATGACTCATAACAATTACATTTTCATTCACTGAGTATCTTTGAGCTATACAATGATATCTTAAAACTAAAGTAATGAAATTAATTAGCAATTAAGCTGAGTGAAATCATAAAATAATAAATTAAACTGTATGAGTGCGCTTATGGGGTTAATTAATTTTGATGTAAATTAAAAAGAAAGGAAAAAGTAACAGTAAAATTTGAAAACAAAATAAAAAAAACAAGATACAACTTTTAGGAAAATATTACCTTGTTCGATTCTCGTAACGTATGGTTAATTGCATATATTTTGAATTAAATTTGCACTAGAAACACTATGACCTCTTAGTTGCTTATGAACGTCACTCTTAGAAACAGCATAAGGGCTATTGGAGAATTACCTCGCAAGTTCACGAGGACAACTTTTGAGCAAAACCTCTTCTTCCCGCTTCCACGTCATCTCTACCTGAGGACAACCCGTCTCGTCAAATTTTACGTGTATCAGCCCAGCAACAGGGCAGGATTTTAGTGATATCAGGGCTCGATGGAAGCAACATCATCTGTGAGCTCGTGACCATGACCATAACGTTTGGTACCCCGCACGAGAAGCGAAACGAGGACAAATTACGATGAGCGTCATACTTCCCACGTTTAACTAGATGATAAAGTTAACATCTAAGCTGATACCTCTACTTCTAACTCACCTACCGTCTTAGCCGTTATATTTGAAGTGTATTACTCCTCAAAGATAACACTTTAAATGGATTCAGAAATCGAATGCACACATCGACTTAAAAATCACTGGACATGAACCTAGATTTCTCGATTACCATGGCCGCCTCGTTGTACGGATTTGGGTTTTAAACACCCATAACATTCCAATACTGAACAAATAAATATATATGACGATTCATTCTCTATATCTGACTTATATGACTTGACAAAAGAAACTGCAACCTCGAATAGATGTCTGATCAAGGAACAGCGGTTACTAGGACAATTGGAGAGGAAAATTACCCGACCAGAAAGATGTCAGCTTTAATCCGCAGCCTTCACAGAGTCTTGATTCTGAAAGGAAAGGGCTTGTTTCTTTTTTCCCTTTCACCCATACACAAGCGAAAGAAAGGATAACAGGCTTCTAGATATCAAATATTGACCTCTGCAAAAAACCGGAATAAAAGTCTGCCGTCCAATGTCGAAAAATTATAGAATTTTGTCGCAATATTATATAGGATTCAATTTCTTACATAAATTCCTTTAACATTTGAGAAAGAATAATAAATGGATGAAAATATTCTTCGTGAATATTGGATAAGTGTGGAAGGAAAAAGTCTTTTCTGATAAAATACTGCAGCTATATTCATCCTACTAAAAATCTAATTTCATCTTATTCCTACTCCATTCGACACACCCAATTCGATTTGATTATGCTACATTACATTAAGGGGAAAAGATTTCCGTTTGAATAAGAATTTATAAAAAATTCATAGGAAGAAAAACGCATACATTTTTAAATTCTTTTCATAGTCTCTATCGATGTAAGTCTTATGTGCATTTTTTTACTCTCCATCCTCAGTTCTGTTATGAATCGCATTTTGCGAATAACTCCACAAGAAGGTACACAAATTGAACAAGATTTATTATCAAATCTAAATTTCTGATATATTAAAAATTAATTAGAATGCATAGCTACATAGTAAGAGGGCGTTTCAAAATGTACTCGTGCCAGGAATGGGAAAATCCCTGTAGTATCGTCCATTGATCATTTTTCCTTTTTTGTTCATGAACAGGACTACCTTCGCATCACTCTAAAAATTGTCTTTAACACTCTAGAACTAGTCCGATCGTCTTCAACTTTCTTGGAGCAGATTACCCAGAAGCGACTAATTGTTTTAATTGTCGCTAAATTTCTGGTGTATAGTGAGGAATCTATACCTCATAGATGGAGACAACTCGATAATGTCCCAAAAGGAAAAACAATTTTTATTAGCAATGCCACCTGTGTTCATAAACACATTCTTTTTCAAACATCTTCTAATTTAACCGTTTTACCCAAAATTCAGAGTTATTTTATCTGTAGCTCTCATGAATATGTGAACATATATTAGTGATAAAGAAGATCATTTAATTCCAAGAATGAATTGTTTAATATAATTAACCACGCACGAGAATTACGCGAGGGAGGAGAGAGGATCAAGAATTACTAGAGTTTATGGGAGACGGATCTTGAATCCTAGTCAAGGATGTGAGGATCACATTTGAAATAACACTCTATTTCTTCTATACCACACTAATGGAGGACATTAAATCTCAATAGACTTAATGCATATCAGCCCTTTTCCACGTGGAATCTTTCGTGGCATCAGGACTTGAATCCACGATTCGATGGGGAAAACACCGACCATGAATTCGGGATCATGATTACTCGGTTAACCCGGCCCACTTTAAGCGGATTCATGAATCTGCCGCTAGAAATATGGGAGTAATGATTGAGTAATTTTTCAACTTAGTCCAACCAAACAATTAACTTTTGCTGCATTTGTTAGTTTTTGTATTCTTAAGCAAAATTAGTTCTGTAACAAAAAAAAAAGAAAGATAGTCGAAAGTAAATTTTTACTTAATGTAATTAAATGAATCCTTAAGATATTGATGGGAAGAAATGTAATCCAATGAACATGAGTATATGCTTTTATCTAATGTGGAGAATAAGGTGCCAATGCTGGTGTTGGTCTCATCATCTAGCCATCTTAAAATTATAAAGCATATTGACTGCGTTTAGTGGACGTTGAAGTAGGGTAAAAATAAGGATCTGTAAAATGTACAGTAATAAATGCTTTTATATATATAAGGAATTATAAATTCTGGGAGCTTTGTTTAACAATTATTGATTGTTAACCAAAAACTTGGAAGCAACACGAGGGCTATTGACCACGGACCTCATGAGAGTGAGACTCGATCCAGAGCTAGCATCCCCCTCTCCAAACTTCCATTCCACCTCAATCTGAGGACCTGAGCCTAGACAGACTGAACGTGTATTAGTTCCAATATATCAAGGATCCTTAGTGGAATTAGATGTGAAGAAATGTAAACCAAATCCCTCCCCCCGAGTCACCATAAACACCACCAACCTCTAGTTCGAAACTATGTATACTTGGATGGCGCGGAATTTTTTTTGACAATAAAATCCGATTTCTTGTCATCGGTTAATTTATTTTTGTACAGTGCTTTAATTTAAATTATATAAGGAAAAAAATGTATAGCAAATAAATTACAGGATCATGGACTGAAACTTCACACAATCAGAATTCGATTCCGCCTAGTGAGAAACGTTTAGGAAACTTCTACGTCCACTCTCTCCTTCAAAGGAGTGTTTTGCGAAGTTGAGCCTAACATACGGAAATCAATAATTCCAAGGAGAGTTTTAATGAGTATTTGAACGTGATTATGTTGCGTATATTCTTATTCCGTCATCAGGATCATTTCTTATAAAATTATCAGTATTATGAAATGTGATGAAAACAATTATGAGGCAATTATAATATTTATTATGAAAGCAAAATGACAAAATTTGTAAAAAAAAAAGTTAAAAATAATCCGTTCATGATTAGTGTGAAACAATAAGAACAAATATGTCTTAAAACACTGTCTGCTTTGTTATTGTTATTTATATTAATAATATTAAACCACCAGCTATACAAGGGGTGTTTAAATGAAAAGTTTTGAAACGACACTGCGGGTTTAAATGAAGACTTTATTCAAAATATACACCACAGGTCTGAGAATAATGATCCCATTAATTAACAAGCTGAAGAATTCCTTATTCCTAGAATTCCTGTCGCCGTGACGAGACTCAGTCCTTCACAGGAGTGAGTTCGTCATGCTTGAGTTCGTAGTCCGATCACTTATCACTAGGTTGTCCACCTTGTCGATGAGATCGGCCGTGATGACTGTGTTTGTCTGACCTGGTCTCGGGTCATCAACCAAACGCTCACGGCCTCCACAAAAACGGGCACTGTCTTTTCTCACTGACTTGTCGGACACACAGTCTTCCCCTGCACAGTCTGACTTACGGTCACCATCCGGCGAAAATATCATATATGTCAGAAATCATATAACACCTCGCTGCTCGTCAATCATCGAATTTTACAATGTGAACACCATCATGTTCTCACATGCACTGCCACGTCAATTGGACTGAGCTCTTTATAAGAGTCTCTGCTATCTCCTGAGCATTTGGGCGCACGCACATGCTCCGATTCCCGCCAAAGACTCCATTCGCATCCCTAGATATCTCGCTACCTTCTCCCATAGCAGCATAGGTAAATATGTTAACGGTTACGCTGTAACAATGCTTCGTACTTTTTCATTTGAACACCCCTTGTAGATCTCAAACAGCGAACCTAAAGTGACTCTGCAAAAGATAGCGCTGGAGCCTCACTTGGTATCAAGTGTTAATTACAATATCGAGAGTGTTGGTATCGAGATCCTAAAAGAATGCCTACATACGAAGCAGTTAGAACTTCCAATCAATGGCATTTCTTATAGAAATACGTCCTTCGATTCTTAAAAAATAGATGGGGTTTTCATTTGGATGAATTTTTGACTGGATTGGACTCAGTGGGGTGAGAAACAATAGATATGAAATTTAAAATATGATATGTTACTTCAGAATAAAATGTTAGTGTCGTTAGGCGATCACCTTCTCTAACACACGATTAGAGAAGGTCACGATTTCTGCTTTTGTACCGAATTATTTAACCTCTTTTTCATTTAGGTCAGTGAGTATCATTTATAGGAGACAAAAATTAGTGATTGACGCGGATCGTTAAATAATATCGAAACATGGTTCTCTCGCATAATGAAGCAAAGTGTATTTAATTAAATATAATCTTTCGTGGACACTTCGATTTTTCTCATGAAGGACCCAAAAGGAGTCATTAAATGCTTGATCTTCAGAAGAGTGTATCACAATCTCAGGAGGAAAGAGGATACTTTCTCTTTGTTCTTACCCTCCATCCTCCAAGTGACACACTTAAATAAGAAGCTCGCCAAGAATTTGGCCCATTCACGTCCATTCATATTCACACAGATATATTACATTCCCGTTTCACACAGACATTTAACATTAATTTCATTTAATTTTTGCGTACACGAATTATTTCAAAGATCGGATCACCACTGTCATCCTCCTTCAGGTATGTACAAGTATATAATTATTAATTAAAACTTATTTATTTAATAAACTAACGAGTGCACCAAATGAGAGTCTTTCATTTGAGTCATTGTTTATCATCTTAAGTATCCAATCTCATCTACGATCATAGCCTCTCCTCTCCACTGTACGATCCCATCATTTGGCCTAGTTGTTTCATTACAAATGCACTAACTCAAAATTTATTAGTTTAAAATATATATATATCTTAATGAAGAAGAGAGGGTTCTGTTTCAAATTATTTCTAGATCTTCTGGTATTGGATGCAATATCATAAGATTCTTGGATCTAAGTAAAGCTGCTGTGACAATATCGGGTTAGGTGGAAGAGAATTTTTGTGAAAAATTACTCGCAAACTTTTTCAGAGAGGAAATTTTAATAACTTCAAATATTTCTCTATTTTCACAACCATTTGGCTTTGCATATGTCCCAAGTGTACTATTTTATGATGTCTGCAGAATTTTAAAATTGTTTTTGGCAACATACCCTACAATGGATAAGCATGCTAGAGTAGGTATGGAAATGGAAGAGTATTCAAGTATTTTTTGTTTTCTAGAAAAACAGCAGAGTTCCTAGTGGTTAGGAGGATAAAATTTACGAACCATGTTCCGAAAATAACCGTATTAGCCCAAATGTAACGCAATACTTTTTGGACTAATTATTCCACGCTAAAATATTGACTCGAATTAAATTCGAGGTCTATATAATTGATTGTACGAGGATGGTCTCAAAGGTACTTGTATTTGAAGACAGATTGTATAATTAAGATAAATAATTACTATCATTGGGTTTTGTCCTCTATTAAACGGAGCCGAAACAAATTTGTAATTGATTCATAAGTTAGTTTTGATTCAATAGTTATTTGTTATCGAATCAAAATTTGATTGCTGTCACTTCGAGTTGTCACCGTCCATGATACAAGGATTCATCGTTATACACCGGTAACCAAGCAATAATCAAAACAATGTCTTGCTTCCGGTAAAACTAATCCAAAGAAGGCGAAGATGATCTCATCTGCCGGGAAAGCTATGAGTCGAGGTACGAGAGGCGTCATGATCTTGAATATGAATAACTGAAGCAAAGATAGCTATCTAGTGAATCATGATGATTTTTTTAAAAAAAACTAACCATTTTTGATGTTACGCGCACAATTTCATGGATTTTCTTAAGATTTATTGAGCACTCTTTGTAACAACTCTTCTTATTAGAACGCCCATGTCTTTACCGAACTTACATAGATTTTCGAAATAATGTGACGGCCAGAACTCCACCCATGCCAAGTTAAGAAGTCCCGATTTATATGTTGTGTCGGTGAGTTCTGATTCTGAAATCAGTTCAGATTCTAAATAAAAAACATTTCCTTTTTGTATTTACTTCTTGTTATTTTCCTGATATTAACAAATTTGTTTTGCGTTACTTAATTTTATTGCCATGAATTTAATCTGAATTATTATTAAATATTTTAAATAAATGCCTACGGGACAAAATTATATTTTCATTGAATTATTTTAGGTAAAATGAATGGATCGCATTAAATTCGTATTTTCTTTTTCTAACTTTATAAAACGTTTTGGTGTGTGTTAAATTCGGAGTCACATTACATTTGGGATAATACGATATCTCGAATTATATTTTTTAAGAAAATTTCAACTTCACAACACAGTACATTAGACCAGAGACAGCCTAATTTTTAATTAACCTATATGGCATGTGAAGGCGTTTTCTTTAAATTGGCCTTCTAAGTCGAGAGACAAAAGATAATTGAATTATCTCTCAAGCCAGTTATCTTCACCCCAGATTAGAAAATGGTATATCCATCCTATTACCAGGAACTCTAGAGTAACTTTCATTAAACGAAACCAAATACAACAAATCGAACCGAAAAGAACCCGGAAAACCAATGGCCACTGGAGCAATGGATGACCTTCGATCGATTAGATCGCGGGATCTTCCTCGCCCAAACATCTGTTGACACGTTTCGCCGTCATTGGATCATTTATTATTAACTCCTCAAACGATTGTTCCGCTGTCTTTTAACGTAGCGATGCTTCCTTTGTTCATTTCTGATACGAAGCTCGAGAGAGAGAAAGGAGCCTTAAATGATAACAGTAATTACGTTGTTTTTAATAAGCCCCTTCGCTTAAATTACTTGGATTGTGTTTGTGAATGTTTCCTTATTTCATTCAGAATATATGTCAATAGCTTAGAATAATAATTTGTATACATTTGATCATGGCACAATCATAACATATTCACGCACCAAATATAAATGGAACCTTTTTAGGCATTGCCAAACGAAATTTTTAAAACTTTTCATCAAGGTATGCATTTCAGTCTGGCTTGAAGCAGGAATTTATTCTCTTTTTATGCATTAAATCAGATTTAAAAAAAAAAACTCTTAGAAGAAGCACCTTATCAATTTGTTAAAAATGACTACATTGATACATTTTAACTAATTACTGTGATTTATCAATCTTTGGAAACTGAAGTACCGCAAGATCTCACACAAAAGCTATAAAAATAATCCTAATTAGTAATATTTTTCCTTGACACCTTAGAAAAGAAATTGCAGTCGAGAACTAATATACGTATATATTTTCTAATTGTGTTAATATATTTCTTTGAATGTTCAGCAAACTCTGGACCACAGCTTCATCTTTTTGGCGCAGAAGGGCTACATCTTGCTCTTGCACTATTAAAATATTATCACTCTCTCACTCACACAATGGAACCCGAAGGTGTTGGTAAGATTTATCTTCCACATTTATATAATAAACTATTTTTCAACATTGAGTATTTATAGATAGAGAGAGAGAAAATTACTACTAAATATTCATAAATGAATCAAAAATAAAACGATTGGATTCAAATTAGACTGTTTCTACGATTGAGTCTGCATTTGCGTGTGTGAATTTTCATTACGTCGAGTTTCATTTCGTGAATATCCAATTTAAAAATATTGATTGTAGAATTCAAAGAAATGGAGACACCCCAGTAACAAAATGTTTTCTTATGGCCACGGCCAAGTGAGGATGGTCGTGAGCCCCTGGCCGTAGAGTAGAATTTTGGTGTCCTGAACCACACTTAAGGCCCTTTGTGTAGCGTGAATGGTGCATGTTGCATATGTTGAAGCTCTATGTCTTCACGTAGAGGTCTGTCCTATGTGATAAGCAAGGTAGGGGATTGTTTACAGCGGCAACATTTACTCGACAGGCAAAACGCCTGAACTAAGGCTTAAGAAAACTCATAAAATTCTTTTTTTTTATTACGAATTGAAGATTTAGTGCAAAACATTGTTTCGCGGGATTTTAAAAAGTGAGAATAAGTCTTGAGATACTGGCTGATATATTCTGCCAAAAGATTCCATGTACGATTTTCGTTGAACGCGTTTTGCTGATTCAGCACTAAGCTTCTTTTTAAATAGAGTTTTATCTATCCTTTAATTTATAGAGACTGGTAGAGACTTATCTATTTTTTAATTTATAGACTCAATACTTCAACATATTGAAGCATTGAGAAAGCATGAATATTCAAAAACTTGTATAGAAAGTATGAAAAAATTTCCAATAATTTTTAACCTTGGGGGACAGTAATTTTTGAACTTGCCTACGGTGGCAAAATCACCAGGGCCGTTATTACCTCACATGGGGGTGGTATAAAAGTCTGGAGGGCGGGGCAACACTCGAGAGCAAAAGCTCCCATGCCTTACTCTTCATTCAAAATTACTACATCAGTCCTCAATAGGCCTCGTGTTGCCTTTAAGTTCGATTTTGATAATCAGGGGGGGGGGAGAGAGAGAGAGAGAGAAGAGAGAACTTACCTTCGAAAGAGAGAAAAAGAAAGAATGACAAAAAATTTTTACAATACCAAAAACCAATTTTTTTTAAAAAATTCTGATTAAACCTGGCCAAATATTTAAAAATTGCAACCGGTTTTTGGTACAAATATGTATAAAATAAGGACAGATTCAACAATGTTGAAATTAACAGCATAATACGATAGCCAAGATATGAAAAAAAAATTATTCGTCTAATTTATAAATTTAACTGTTTCGACGTATTTTAAATTTCATTCACTAATATTATATCTTTTTTTATGCGTGTGAAATAAATATCTATTGGAGAGTGTATTTACATTACGCAATATATATTCTACGAGTTCTGCATTCAAAACTGAATTCAGAACACAGAAAGTATTTTATCAGGAATGATGATAATTATTAAAACTTCCTCGTCTTGTCATCAACCTCTGCACAACTGAAATAGGTATGGAATATCGAAATTTTTTTAAACACATAATAATTTTTTTAAATTGTAATAAAGTTCAAAAACAACACCGAATCAGATTAATATTCCAAAAGAGACTGATTAAAATAATCAAAACAAATCCAATTCCTTTCCTAAACCTAATAAATGGGCAGATATACTATGGACTTATGTGAAAGGAGTTGAAAACATATTCCAATTTGTTCCCGTTACACTTCTCTAATCATCTTCAGGAAGGAACAGGAAATAATCACTGCTCAATATTTTGAACGTGAGGTTAATGCCCTCAGTCTAAGGTTATGTGACTAATCTAACGATTTTGTCTTTGATATTTGACTCAAGGGATAAATATGCGAAAAAAGAGCATTTCATGTTTTTTTTTCTTTTCGATTATATAATACGATGTATAAAAAATGAGTATGATAAATATAAAAGGTAACACATTAAGCGAAATAAAGAAACAGATTGAAAAAAAAATCTGTTCACAGAGGAGAATTTCATACACACACAAGTATGGGAAATACAAATTTGATAAATTTTGAAATGTACACATTCTGTAACGAATTTTCAAATGTATTTTCCTTCAATTAACCTTATGGAATTCTGTGTGACGTTGTTTGATTCGAAAGCATCGGCATGTGCATTACATAAATCAGCTTTGCTATATATGTGTATGTGCGTGCGTGCGTGCGTGTTTTTGAATTTATAAATTTTTAATTGTAATTTTTGTTACAATATTTTGGTAGTTGCTTTGATTTTTGATTGGATATTTCAGCAAATTTTTGTCTAGATACATAGCACAATTTCTTATGCTTCTTCATGTATTCTTATGGCTTGAAATAAAACACTAATGAGTGTCTAAAGAGAATAAATATTTTCTTAATTTGACTTCTTTGTGTTTTGTAAATTAATAAATTTGTTTACATTTTTTTGTATTACTGTATATAATATGAAAACACATGAGGTATTACACTTGAAACATCTTGGTTTTTCTCTCAAAACTTTTATTTTTAGTTTGATTTCTTAGAATTTAGTTCATAGTGGCTTTTTCGCTTTTTGTGTGTTTGTCTTTTTTAATTTTGTTTTTGGATTTAAATTTTTATTCATTTTATATTTTAGTGGTATAACCATATATATATTGAAGTATAGTGAATGTGAGAGTATATGAGATTATAAAGAGAAGAGGTTGAAGAAATATCAGTAGTTGTTGATAAGAGATTGAACTGAAGATTAGGAGGAGCAGCAGAGAGAAAGAGATTGGAAAATTTTTGAACTATGTGATGACGCTGAGAAAAATAATTTAGCACTGGACTAGTTCCTGACTAGAAACCTCTTTTAAAACCAGTTAGATAAATATTCTTTTGCGATGATCATTTGCAGTGGGTGTTTCAAAGTATTACTTCATGGTCGTGATACTCATCTTAAATTTAGATTATCTTATCAGAAAGATATCTTATTATCAGACTTTAGATTATCTTATCAGACTTTAGATTATCTTATCAGACTTTAGATTATCTTATCAGATTTTAAATTATCTTATCAGACTTTTTAATCATTTAGACTTTTTAATTAGTGAAATATCTTTATTAACTTATAATGGAATATATCAGTGATAGAAGTCTGGCCTCGTAATGGTGCACAATACTTCGAATTGAATGAGCAAAATAACTTATTACTTGTAAGGTAATATGAATTAGTATAATTGGGGAAAACATCTGGAAAAAATTATTTTTGCATTTTTATATTCTTTTATGAAAAAAGGGCTCGATCATAGAATACCCTTTGCTTTGGAATTTTTAATTTGTTACAACACAACTCTTAGAGCAGTGAATGAAAATACATTTAAAAATATAACCTTCATTATGCTAAATAAAATGTAAGTCTTTACATGACAGAAATTTGCATTCAAGCACGCTGTTTAGTTAACCCAATATATAAAATGGAAAATTCTCAAAATCATACTACTTAATTCGTTTTATAACTGCGTACATTAAATGTACACATGAATGAGGAAATAATATATAAGAAGCCCAGACATTCGTAAAATGAAAGGAAATGTGTTTATTTGTTGAATGATATTAATAGAATTTCTCCGAGAAAAAGCTCGCATTCTCACTAAGGAATCATTGAACCCGACTCTCAAATCGGTTAAGAATGTTGGCTCCTCGGAGGACCGATCGATATCCTGGGCATAAAACTGTATCCATATTCCCTTTTTCTTATCACGGAATCTGGCGACAACCCAGCTGAAACAAAGAAGGGGGGGGGTGAATACCGTTTTCAGTGCATTTTTTCAAGAATTGCAATTGGGATTCGAAGACGAGTCAACCTGAGCTAGGGACACACACCTTTCGAAAATGTGGAAATTTTACTTTCGGTTTTTCTCATTTTCGTCAGGACGTTATTACTCAGAACTTCAAAAGTTAAATCAAGTTTCGAGCTGTATGTTTCAGCACAGCGTTGAGGTCTAAAAATCGAGAAATCTGCGAAGAAAGGAATTTCAAGTATTTCAAGTATTCAAAATATTGGTTTAAGGGAATTTTAACACACACGTACTCTTTTTCTTTTTTTATAGCATAAAAATTTTCAATGTTGGCAGAGATATACAAATTAGTATAGTTGAAAAAAATGTAAAGAAAAACAGTTATTTTCGCTCATTACTATATTTCTTTCTAGGTAACATTAATGAAAATCACTCATGTTCCGAAAAAGCAAAGATTTTTTTTCAATTTCTTTTTTGTCTAAATGCTATTTCTCAAGATATCGAAAAGTAAACCAAGTTTTGAGCGTCAGGGATCCAATAGAAATGTCAAAGTTTATTGTTTGTCTTCTAATAAAATTCTATGTTAAAAGATGGGTAGTTTTCCCACATTTATTCAAAAATATATAGATATAGTTATTCTCTACAATATAAAAATGTAATTAAGAAGACCGAAATATAAAAATTTATAGATAAAATTCTAAAAACGTTTTAATACGCATCGTTATAAAGATTTTGTTTTTCACTATCTAAAAATAACAATTCATAGATTACGTCAAAAAATTAGAAATCAAGTATCATATATATATATATATATATATAAGTTTTGATTCTAAGATAAATTTCTTAGTCTGATTTTAATAATTATGAAAGCATAGAATTTTTAAAATTGATGATTCACAAAACTCTTGGAGAAATGAGTCTTCTTTTTAATCATACATGATCCTTATTGAGTTGATAAACAAAAAGTACTTTTCCTTCATCATTCTAATATAATAATAAATATTATCTACAATTAAGAGTGTAATTTTCATCATCTCGGGTTTATGGCAATTTTGTTGATAGTTTTTAATAGGCCAAAACCTAAATGTCCATTTTAGATCAACTATAAAGAGTAGTAAAGAAGTACAATTTATAAAATAGAGCAATAATTTAAAGTCTATGTTTTAAATAAAAGGTAAAAACTATCATGCTACTCTTACAAAACTTGATGCAAGGGTGATCATGGCACACTAATATTAAAATTCCTCTCTATAAATATTTCGCTTTTTAACTAAAATTTTAGGCAAGAGAGAATTATATTTCCAACAGATGGTTCACCAAAATTTATCTATGATTTTTAAAGTTTTAAACGGGCCAGAATCAAAATTATAACACTCAATCTAGACGTGTTTCACATTTGGAAGGGAACACAATAGTTAAGCACATATATCTCTTTCTTGGCGAAGATCCTAGGTGTATGTCTGGCATATCAGACCCACTAACGAGTGAAAAGATCTCGTATTCTATACACTAGAGACCGCCAGATAAAGAATTGTTTGATTTAATATCAAGTTAATTTAGTTGAAAGACCGTTTTATCTAGTCATGTTTCTTGACAAGTGTTTTGCTTGTTCGTGCCGATAGTTGCAATGGAGACTGTTAATTTCTTACTTTGCCACGCTACTATTCTGTATATCAAGTCATTACATTCTTTTTTTTTAATTCTCTATAATATTTCAATAAACGCTTCTAAAATTTAAAATGATAACCACTATTGTGTCCCCCCCCTTAATCAAGGATTAAATGTCATAAGTTTATGATTAACTCATTATCTTTATTCAATTATAACTAAATTATTCATTCTTCAATTTATTAACTTGTTAATACGAAAGTTACAAATTAAACTAATGAAAAATTATGTATAAATTTGGAAAGTAAACTATGATTTCATATTACTCCTATATAATTAAGAAAAAAAAATATTTTATAAAAAATGCTATCAATTACAATAAAATTTTTAACAAAAAAAATATTTAACCCTTTTATTGCTTCTACTATTTAAGAAATTTAAGATGATTTTGCTTCTTTTTAATTTATTTTTAAAACTATATATGGGTGTAAACGTAGTATGTAGAATACTTTGACTAAAAATAATGAAATGAATTCGCTTCTTGATATAAAATTCCTATTCTAAAACATCAATTCTTAAGATGGAGAAGGGAATAATATCATAAAAACAATTATACAAAAGTTCAAAAGTTAAAACAAAGATCAATTATAAAATATAGGAAATATTTCACTAAATAAAAAAAAAATTCATACAGTTATTTAGAAAATAAAGAAATTTTCCATATAAAATTTTTCTGTTAATAATTTGTCTAAAAATTATGTGTGTGTGATGTATAAATCATGAAGAAACTTATTTTGAATACCTAACAAAAATTTCAAGCTAGCATGATTAATAGGTTCTGTGGAATTTTGCTTGCTAGGTCAAAAATTTTGATTTGAGAAAAAGGAATTTAAATTTGAAAAATTGCAAAAAAACTAATCAAACAATTTTTGGTTTTTATCTTAATAACACTGAAAGTTTAGTAGTATCGTTTAACATTTAACATCAAAATGTTGGGAAGAGATAAAGGCTCAAACATATATTTATTTTCAAAAAAAATCCTACATTTTGAAATAAAGGCTCAAACATATATTTATTTTCAAAAAAAATCCTACATTTTGAAGTTTAAGAGTCCTAAGACGATGATGACAGAAATGACGATGCAAAATTTTTAATCGGGATGTAACAACTTTCCTTAAGAATTTTGATGATGTTAAGGCTCCCCGAATAGTTTATCTACCAAATCCCCAATCGCTATAAATTGTATATTACACTACAGTTCAAAGGAGAGGGAATTGTAATTATGCAGGAAAAAAAAACATTGAAATAACAAACAGCTCTTTACTTGTTTTCATATGATCTAATCTAGAATAGTTTTTAGTCCTCTTCTTTGGCATCAGGAAAAGAAAGCATTTCACGAATATAAAGAGAAAACTCCCTTCCAAAACAACATATCCAACATTTTGTCGAATTCCTTTGCTGTAAATAGCAATGCGCGACACACGGAGACTTAATTCCATCTTGGAAGATGACGAATCACACTCCTGGGGAGGAAATTGCCTCTTTTACGGAGATGAGGTACAGCATCTGTCGAGCACGCATACATCCACTTTATTTTTATTCCGAGCTTTCCCCCAATATTTTTTGCGTACTTGGATTAGAAAAAGCTATAAATTTAATAGTTACAAAAAATAACTTATAGTTTCGATATACCTTCTTCAGAAAATGAAACAAATACGTTTCCTATATTGAAAGAATGAATTGGAATATTAAGTTTATAAGAAAGGATAGCATTTTGAGGAAAAAGTATTTATTTTCTTAGAGGAAAAATGAAATGTTTCTATATATTTCATCCAGATATTTATTTAAAATTTATTCTTTTGTTTTTTTACGAGTTGTCCTTCCTCAACCTTAAAATTAAATTTATTCACAGATTATCAAGAATTTTCTTTAAAAAATATAATATCTTCCAATGAATCATGTTTCTTAGAGCAAGAATGTACGAGCATAACTGCTTGAAGAAAAAAAAAGAAACCACCTTTACATATTGCTGAAGAAACATTGCTTAAAAGGAAATATCATTCTTCATGACTTAAATTAAGCAGTAAGTACATTTTTCATTTTAGAGAGTACCTTTAGAATTTTAATTCTTATTTTTCTGTGATTTATTTTTGCAAACATGAACATAGAGGAACTTTCTTTAACCTTTCTCCTCCAATGAAGAGAGGGGCTCTACATAATTTTCGGCTGAAGTATATAATAATAGGATACACTCTCATTAGCAACCGAATGACTAAGAATCAGCTTTTATTAAGTTTTTTAATTTACCATAAACAAAATTGGGGTTAGTTATAAGTAGAAAATTCATCCGTTTGAAAATTACTTGCATTAAATCGTACTTGAACTTGATAGTATTAATATCAGCTTAATAATGGTTCATTCTAAATAATTAATAATGATTATAAATTTAATTTATCTCTATTAATTATATAAATATAAAATATCAACAAGTTAAGAATTAAGAACATTTAAAATGATATGCTTGGATAAAGAGAAAATCGCAAGTTACGTCCCATAATTCAATCTCTAAAGAAAACAATAGGCTTAGTCAACTTTGTAATTATTGTTGTGAGAATTTTCACCGGGAACTTTTGCAATGTTTGGGTAGGTATAATTGATATCATGTCATAAAACAGAGAATTTACAGTAATTTGAAGCATGAATTCACAAAATAAAAATCGCAATGGGGTTGACATGATGGAAGAATGTTCTACCCTTGCTACGCAAATTTTAGATAGCACATCAAAGTCTTATGGGTCCCATTTCAAATTTAATTTGGCAACATTCCAAGTAGATATAAAGAAAAGTCATTTGATGTTTGATGGTAAAAACATTGATACATACTTCATTTAAATAAAAACAATTTTTTTAAAAAAAAAATAAACCCTTAAAGCTTTTTACTGATAACAAAAAATCAACTGAAATCTTTAGTAACGCATCGAAAACAAGCAATCACTTACTGAAAAATTCCCAAAATGCAATCAGCGTTTTTAATTAGTAACTTTAAAAAATTACGAAGATGGGAGAAACTTCCATGTTAAAAACACTGTAATGAATAATGTTTATTCTCTACAATGCAGAATAAACATTATTCATTTCAATATTTTAGCCATCGATCTTCTGACAAAGACGGTATAAGAGCTAGTAACCAACAAAGGGAAAAATTTCCCTTTGAGATTATCATAACTTGATTAATTGGGTGATCGTTTATTAACGTTGTACAATAGTTTTTTGAGAAAGACTTGGTCATTTTGAACATCGTCAAGTGACGAGGACGACCCTTGATACATCTCTCTTAACTATTACACTTTCCCAAAGTAAAAATTTAAAGCCCCAACAGATTTGACTGGTGTCAGCTTCGCAGCACGATAGATCTTGGGGGTATTGGAACTCACATCCACGACTCACCAGATACAACGTCAACCATGACTATTTTACTATCCCATTCACTTAATTATATAACCATGCCTTTCTTTATGAAATTTCTGTTTTGATAATTTAGTTAATAAAGTAAATTATGGGATCTGAAGTGTTTTGAATGTTTACTTCACCAACATCTTGAATTAAATTCAAACGAACTACAACTATATGCCGACTCTGTTATCTATTACGAGGCTACTGAAGCGTCAACTAGTGTCCTAAAGCTTTGGGTATGAGAGCAATTGTTTCTCATCCTTCCTTAATC
>BMAW01121788.1:241135-280329 GCA_019974015.1 Nephila pilipes
TGTGTGTGTGTGTGTGTGTGTGTGTGTGTGTGTGTCGAGTTCTCCAGTTACGGAATTATATATACACATAATTTCAACTTAGCTTAACGAAAGAAAGAAAATTTGAAAAACATCGTTTTTTAAAGCAAAACTTCTTTTTTTACACATGCGTAACACAACAGCAAAGCTCATTTCCATCAGACGACTTCCGTAAAAGCCTGCTCCTCTCTAGAATTTGTGTTTCTCAATAGCTGAAAACTCGTTATTTTAAAAAGATGCGCTCCATGTTGGGGGACACTATCGCAGAATGTCTCAACACCCAACAAAAATATGGGGAAAAATCATACGATTCGCCGAGATATGTTACAAATCGATTGCAATGCATTTATTACTTCTTTCTTTTAAAAAAAAATTATTATATGACGAAATATTTTTCCACCAACTCTTTGATAGCGCCGGGTATTTATTGGCAGACTGGAATTCTTTTTCCGGATGCATCTTTTCTCTCGCTTCAATGCGAAAGCAAACATCACTCCTTCGTGAAAGAAAAAGGAAGGGGAGAAGAGGGATTTTTCATCCGGGTTCTTTTCACGGGAAGAGCATTTCCCTCTGACACGGGATCCGGATAAACTCATCTTCTCTCCGGACTCAAAAGTGAAATGTCACATTTTGCACTCGTTGTCATCCGATGCTTTCGTGTTTTCCAAAGAGTGGATCCGTTTCTGGCGAGTTCTCCAGTTACGGTCGTGATGGACATGAACAAAATAGGGATAGGGAGAAATGTATTTTCTATTGTTGCTGTTAATATCTGTAGTCGTGATTCCATTCGGACTAACAAGAAGGGAAACTTTTATTTACGAGACATCGATATATTTCACATTTGGTAGACTTTTGGGGACTATATTCAGAGTAAAAACCGAGAAACGAAACTCTGTATATAAAAAGTCTTCCATGAAACTGCAGTCCTCCTGAGAAAATATAGATAAAGGCTTAAGGAAAATCCTTCTATATAACTATGGTCATCCCTGTATCTTGGCGTCATCAAAATATTTTGAAAGAACAAATTAGTGACTTTAAAGAATTAAATGTATAGAAAGAGTAATGCCAATTTACGACCACTTCGCATAATTGTTTCAAAATGCTCCGAAAAGGAAGTTGAGTACAAAAACAGTTGTAGCATAATACAAAAATATTGGCTTCACATAATTTCTTTAAATTTACGCATTATTTGACCCAGTTTTCGGACACGTTTTAAAATATGAAGGATTTTACATTTAAGCGCAACGTTACAAAAACTGCCACTATTAATTTTGTTTCATTGGAAATCAGAAACATAGATATGAAATACAAGTAGAATTTTAAAATCTCTTACCCAACAGAAAAACTTTCAGTACTTATCCTCAAAGTCATTAGAGCAAGTTTTTGTGTTGCATTATTCAAAAAGACTTCATTAATATTAAAACTTCATTTTCATAAGAAGCTACTACAGTTAATTAATTTCTTTTGTAATAATTTTGTGTGCTTGTGTGTGTGTATTCACCGTAAATTCATACTTTACCTTTGTTATAGAAAGTTTTATTCTTCCTATATATTTGTACCTGTAGCGTGTAAAACATATTGTTTATCTCTATGCTTTCCTATTTTAGGTTGAGAAAACTTAATATTTTAATCTCAAACTTAGGAATCATTTGTCGCCTTTTGAAGCACAAATAAGGCTTTAAAGAAGCCCAAAGGGTAAACATATTTCTTAAAAAACATATGAATTGTTAATACCATGCACACTTGAGCACAAGCAAAAAATTTTCAAGTTCTTAAGAAACATCATAAAATTTTATTAAGAATAGACTGACCCTAGCGATTAGAAACAGTGTACCATTCCTTTGTGACTTAAGTTAATTTTTATAACAAATAAAAAGAAGCAGCATATACATCTTTTTACTTGCTTTGTGCTCTTTTACCGACCGTGGTAGCTGATTGGTCATGGGTGTAAGGTCATATCTTGCATTATATCCGTGGGTTTAAGTCCTAACGCCTCTAAAGATCCTTCGTGTAACGGAGATGATGCACATTAAGTCTGTCGAGACTCAAGACTTTTGGGATGGTATGGAAGTTAGGATAGAAGGGTGCTAGCTCAAGTGTCGTCACTTGACCGAGGTTCAAATTGGCGAGGCTCGTAGCCTTAGTGTTACTTCTAAGAGTGTGACATGTGTGTGTGTTAATATAGCTATAAATCAATCCTTAATCAATAGTACAGTTTCAAGACATAACTCAATAAATTATGATCACCTTGTAGCGATTGAAGATAAATATTCTGCTTGAATTTCATTTTTTGCCTTTGAACTAAAAAACAAAATTTTAACCTAAGTAAAAAATTTGAATTTAATATAATAACACTTTATATTCATTTAACGTGAAACATAATTTTTTTTTACTATTGGTGTCATGAATATATCGATTCCTTGTCAACAACTGTTATGGACGCCACGGACATTAATTATCAATATTTATGTATTATCGTGTATTCCTTTTAACGCATATTTCTTTTATAAAAAATAATATAATAAAGAAACTGTACACCTGAAAAGTATAACAAATCGAAAAAATATCTATCGCTTAAATGTTTCCTTCTCAACTTGCCTAAAAAAATAATTTTGTAAAAGTTAATTTGGATCAGACTTTTTTAACGTGAGGAGGAAACCTCAGACTTCTAAGAATCAGTCCACTAACAGATAGGATAGAAAGAGAGTAAAAAATACTGTTAAAAAGCAAAATATAGTTCGAATGAAAATTGCCTGTTTAGCTTCCATTAATTATACTTATTAAAAATGTTAAAATTATTTCAGATTTGGCATTCATTCTACTTTGTCGATTGATTCATTGACATATGAGGGATATGTAACAGCAAAGAAGATATCTTTTTGATCCAATTTGCTATTGAAATAATAAATTTAGTCCGATTTAAATAAGCGGTTGATCATTTATTAACCACTCACTAGAAGACTATTGGTGATGAACATCATCATTTTGAACCTCGATCAAGTGATGAAGCAGACACCTACGCTACCGACTCACTTTCCAAATGCTCGTCAAGTGAGGACTTGAAGCCCCGAGAAATTTATTTTTTATCACGGTCCTTTTGTAAGATCCAGGTGTAGCGGCCTGAATCAACCCAACTGCCTTCGGTTACGAATCCATCTCTCAACCAATCAGGTTATTACGATCCCATTTTAATCCAAGAATCACTATTAAATGTACTGAATATTACAGATGAGAAAGTGAGTGATAATATTTGAATGACACAACAGCCAGATGTGGCCATGTTGCGCCAAACAAGATAAATCTGTGATCTAGATGTGTGAATAATTGAAAAAAAAAGGGTTTACAAAAAGGAGGGTCAAAAATAGGGAAGGTTCACTAGGGCATCCCGGGGGAGCGTCACCCGTGTTTACCATAGACAATAAACTCCAGTGGAAAGAAAAAGATTACTAGAGTGCTTCGGGGGCCCGTACCTATCAAAAGAAGGCAACCCCTGAGGTACATAAACCTGAAAGACCATTCTCCTGATATAATCTCCAGGGCTAGAATACCCGGCTATACCTCTAGACATTGGGTACTCATTTTATTCGCTTCTTGAATATATATAGTGGACTGTCTCATGAAATTAGATAAATAAAAAAACGGACGCGGGTGATGAAAAAATATGTGTTGTTAAAATTTAAAACTTTAAAAATTTAAAGGGTACTTCCAAATAAGTTTTTGTTACTAGGTTTAACCTTTCTAACATTTTTTGACAATTTTCCTGCAGTAAGTCACTCGTCTTTCCCCTTTATGCTTAATTTGAAAAATGTTCCTCCATTAAATACACCTCTCTTTGTATTTCTAGCTTACATATTCAGTTTAGTAGTTCGTTAATTTCTATTTTAGTATTTATTTCATTGAAATAATTTTATGCTGGTATTCGAGAAAGGCATATTTTCAAGATTTTATGATGACTTTTTTTTTTCGAAAAATAAATTTTTCCTATTTTTAACTTAGATTTATACACTCTCTCTTAAATCTAAGAGGAGTGTATGTAATCTCCTTAATCGAGATTACAAAAAAGCCTTTGTTTTCTAACTTTAAAACATAGACATGTAATCTGAATTTTATGTTATTTCATTCAAATAATGCAATAATTGTGGTAATAATTTTATCTGCCCCTATAACACAAGTGGCAGCATTTTTTAAAAACTATTCTACATCGCACTTTTAGTGGGTCTTTCATTTCTAAACGAAAACAAATTTTGTTCATAGGGCGCTCTGGAAAAGATTGCTTCAGCGAACCATAAAGGCAGTTACTCATTGTTGTATGCGTGTTTCTGTGGGAATCCAGCCAAAACACACAGATGATGCCAAATGCATAACGATTACGAAAAGGAATGCCTATACACTGCACAGCCCATAATTACCTCGGCTACAGATTCACCTAAAAGTTGTTTAAAGTAATGCAAACCTAAGCTTACGTATGTCATCACGACCACTCATTGAGCAATCGCGTAGTAGAAACGTCTTTAAACGGGAGCAGATTGGACCATTAAAAATCGCGTCTGAAGGCAACATTGTATAAGAATATCAATAGGTCGTCTCCTTTCGCCATTCCCTAATGAAATCGTTGAACTCTTTTCCTGGAGCGGGTCCAAGGATCAATCGAGGCACGTCCCCCCATCCCTTTTACGATCTCTTCCTTGGGTTAAAAGGAGAACCGATTATGTACTTGGAGGACGTTGATGGAGACATTAAGTTCCGTGAAATTACTTCACACAATAGGTGCAAAATCGTGTGATGTGTTTTGACACCTTGAGGACCGAGTCGGGAGAGAAAAAATAGGGCAAATAGGGCTCACTCACAGAGCCAATTGTTTTCACTACATGTTTGATCTGAAAATATTGCTTTTAAAGATCATTTGAATATATTTTTTACCCAACATTCTTCGGTATTTTTAACAAGATAATTCGATATTTCAGGTTTTATTTTAAAGAGTGTTTGCAGCAACGCAGAGGAATTCGTTGGTATTACGCTTAATAACATTACACTAGAAGAAAAACAAAGGCTATTGGCGACAGACCGTAACTTTGAGCCTCTGTTAAGTGACGAGGAGGACATGAGAAATGGAACCTTCCTCACCAATTTTCCACACCATACAAATAGGAAAACTTGGAGCCTCGACAGAATAAACGGGTATCAGACCCGCTACACGGCAGGTTTTCAGTGGCATAAAGCTTGAGGCCACAACTAAACGAAAAGAAATCCGGCCACGACAATGACCACTTGGCTACCGTAGCCATAACCGAGTACTTAAAAGATTGATTAAAATCGTATTATTTTTTTAGAAATAGGAAGACTTTATTTTAAAATAAGAGTAAATGTAAGGAATTAGAGTATTTGAACATTTGAAGAGTGTCGTGGTATTTAACACACACACAATAGATTCTCTTTCGAGAATTATTTTCCTTTTTTCCATTTTAAATTTCATTTAATTTTTTTTTCTTTTTTAACCCATTCTACTCTTCTGTATTTTTCGTATACATAATTCATTAATGATTTTATATCGAACCAATTATATACTTTTAACTGAATATATTACTTCTAAGATATATTGCTGCTCAGGTTTTTACTTTGCTTCTTATTTAAAAAATTAAATTCTGAGTGTTATTGTGTATTAACGTTGCACTTAGAAGCAACACGAGGAATATTAAAATTTTGAAGGAAAAAATTTTAGTTTGAAAAGATAAATTTCAAGCCTCCCTTTCTATTTCAAATATTTCATTTTTCAATGTAAAAAATTCAATCTCGAGATTTTCAAACGGCAGCTTCTAAAAATAAATTTGTTCCTACTATCTCAATTATAATATCCCTACTAAAAGGAAGTGTGGGTGTGTTTTCGAAATTTTGCAGTTTACAAATTCTTTGAATGTTTATTCATGCGTAACCTTTGCCATTTTAAAGCTTACTTTTTAAGTTCACAGTTTGCCCTTTTACTTTTTTTATCCTCCTATTACATCTTAAATTGTGTTCGGTATTTAAAGAACTTCTTGACAGAATTTTTTTCAATAAGAACAGAAGCATTTTAAGTATAAATAATTCTATTTATCTTTGATGAAATTAATCATAAAAATTTTTGAAACATATATATTCAACAGTTTATCAGAGATTTTTTTTCCCTACATTTTATGAGAGCTTCTATTTAATAAGTAGCGGTCTACCTTTTCTTGAATTATGCACGTTTGGAATATTTCGTCATTTAAAGTATTCTTGAATAGTACTTTCTATAAATAATGACTGGAATTTTTCACTAATAAAGACGCCGTTTAAAAAGTTGTAAAATTAGACATCTTAAAGAAGACTTTTGAAAGACTAACGTCTTGAATTGTCGGCGCCTGCATAAGTTTTATGAGACATAATGAAGAAGACAATTACATCAGTATATATATAATTTACAAAGCATTCTACAATCCAAACACGAATCTGAGGTTTGCTGAGTTTATGGCGATTTTCAGCGAATCAAATACGGCTAACTGATTATTTTATTATCACCGCATTTGAAATCTATAACAAAATTTTAATATGTTTTGCCTACATTAGTTTTTATTCGTTTGTTAAAACGTAGTTTTATGAGTATTCTGTAATAATAATAGTTTTACAAAAAATATCTTATATACAGAATATAAAATATTTGTATAATCTGTACATAAAATAATTTTTCAGCCGTTTTTGTTTGAAAAGAATTTCCTCAGTTGTGAAAAATCCCTAATACAAGCATGAAGAAAAAATGGACATTGCAAAAATCACATCTTTCATATATAAATATTATGGAGTTATGTAAGCGTCAAACAAAAAAAAAATCAGTTTTGCATGGTTGTTATTTTTACAACGTATTTTCAATATTACATGAACACAGTTATAATAGAGTATTAATTTTAGAACTGTGAGAAAAAAAGTGCTCATAATAAAATGACTTGCAACAAAAAAAAATTAATATCCTGTTTGCGAAGCAGTGATTATACCACCATTGACAACGTTTAGAAACGATACTTGAAGATATATCTCATTTTCTGTGATTGTACAACATTCACAAGTCATTAAAATCCGACAAATCATCAGTTTTTGTATATTATGAATAGTAAACTAAAATAGTTCATTCAGAACCCATAAAATGAAAACAAAAAAATCTTTTAGTTTTTTTAATGAATGTACATTCATTTTATTCGACTCAAGAAGTTAGCATTCTAGTGGATGAGCACTAATAGTTATGTTCACCGTTAACTGGAGTAGACTATGAAACCCAGAATTATGCAACCGAGGTCAAGAAAAAGTAAACCACCGGTTTAAAACTTCACTTGACCACTATATTTTTAACATCGGTTACTTAACTCTTAATTTCCTAATCTGCGGTTTCTGATTGAATCTCATTGGTCAAAATAGGCCCCATGACATTGACTGGTTTTTTTTTACCAATTGAACTCAAATTTAGGTCAGATCATTGTATTTCACTCGCCTCTCTTTCAACTTCTTTTGCGAAATGGATGAGAAGAAAATTTATTTCTCACAGATCAAAAAAGAATTAGTAATGACCTTAACAAAGCCTCACTTGAATGTAGTAGAACACAATGCGGTGAGTGTTTCGGGAAAATATGAGGTTTTCAAAGAAATGACACTGACAGAGTGGTGAATCTACAAACATCACAGCAAAAATCAGTCAGTGTTACTGAAATCTCTTTCCGCTCTTCTGCTTTCCAATTTTTCGAAATAATCTAATTGAGCAATCGATGCAATTTTCTTAAATTTATCCATAGTAAGATCTGAGATATATTCAAACCTAAAACTGTTCATTTGAAACTGTAAACATACGAAAAATCACTTTCTGTGTAGGCGATTATTGAGGTTAAATCGAATTCAACTTTCAGCGCATTCAAAATTTTTTAACCTGAACTGGGGTTACAGAATGAATCTGCGACGGCTAAATGAACTTACGGTAAAACTCTAATTTTCTTTCTTTGAAAGCTGGTCCAATTAAAGGTGAATACGGATGTTAATCTATCACATGCAACTGATTTAATTGTGGCATTCAACAAATAGTTGTTGACGAGAAGCTAAAAAAAATTATACATTGCATACATTGGTGGGTGCAAGGGTAAATCTTTGCAAGCGATCATTTTCTCCCAGTTGATTTAGGAGAGTGTGATTCGGTCATTTTTCAAAAATTTTTTCGTCCTTCTTATTTAATACTATCTGTCCATATATTTTGGTGATAAATTCTTTTCTTTGTTTCTCTGCATGTAAACATGTAAATATGTATCTGTAAATATGTTCTCATTGTCTGTATATTTGTTCAAGCTTGATTTAAAATTATTATTTTTGTAACATATAATCACCGGTATGCCTTTTTGAATTGCTTATCTTTGGCGGGCTTGACATGATAAAAATGTCTCTTCTTTATTTGCTTGTATTTCTTCAAAAATACTTAAATGTTCAATCTATGTAAAAATTATTGCCATTAGGTAAACTTACATCCATTTCAGTATGTTTCCAATAAAATCTAAAGTGGTGGTACATCCGTGGAACCGCTTTGATACATCAATTACCTTGTTGGGTGAACTCAATCTCTTTAGCAAGACAGGACTAACTAGAAACTTAAGAATTGTCTAACTGTAATGAAGTCCACAATGGAAGCCTAAAACTAATTAACGAGAATAGAATAGAGTCCATTCTCTCTCTCTCCAATCTGTATTATAAACAAATTGTATCAACGCAATTTTATATCATCACTACTTGCAAGGAACTCTAAATGATAATTTAGTTTAGTAGCCGTGGTAACCTAGTGATGATGGTCACGGAATCACGGATAACAGTTTTCGCCGAGTCGTGGGTTCAAGTCCTCATTCAACTAAAGTTCGGCCATGTAGCTGGGGCTGAATCACTTTAAATCTGTCGAGGTTCAAAGTCCTCCCGTGGATGTAGGGAGATGCTTCTTCGTCACTTGACCCAGGTTAAAAACTACGAGGTCCTTCGCCAATAGCCCTCGTGTTGCTTCTCGGTACGACGTTCATAAACAATCACGATAATTTAATTTTATTACTTTAAGATACGATATCCAGAATTTCAACGAATGACAAAACGGAAATGTCTTCAAGTGAGCGCAATATGAAAGAATTATTTCTTACTTTAAAACTGTTCCTTAGAGTTTTTGATTGAATGATTAATTGCTTATTAACACAGCACTTAGAATCATCACGAAGGCTATTGGCGACGGACCTTCCTCTTTTGAATCTCAGTTATGTGACGGAGATTACAATTGACCTGACGCCCCTCTGTTTTAACTTCTACGCCATCTCAATGTGAGGAATTTGAACATCAACAGAATTATTGGGCATCAGTCCTGTGACACGACTCGAACCTGCGAATTCATGGAAATAACGCCGGCTGTTAGCTCACGACCATGATTACTCAACTACCGCGGTAACACACAAATTGGAAACTATGAATTAAAAAGTAGTCCGTTTGAAGATTTAAACAAATAAAATTGAAAAATAAATAAAATAAAATATCTTATTGATCCCAAAGGCCTACACCTTTGCAGGATTCCTAAAACTCCATCTCAAGATTGCGTTACATCGAGAAGCCCCTTCACGAGACCAAAGTCCTAGTGGTTCGACTGGTAAGTGAAATTAATTCCTTTTCCTGCCTTCGGTACAACAGATCTCAGCACTGGTAGTGAGAGAAGTTGGGCTTTTTAACGCAACTTTTCAGCATAAACATTTCACTTGGTAATGACCTTCCCGACTCTGGTTCTCTTCCGAATCGCGGGCGAGAGTTTTAAAATGTAAAAATAACCATCCACGTCACTCCGGTGAATAATAGTTGTGTTCACCTACATTGTAATGAGCAGGGAAATGGATGGCAAGAATCGGTCCCACATGGCGACGGTTATCTGAAGCACCCTTCTTTTGTTTTTAAATGATAAAAAAAACTTAGGCTGAGTTACGGCGATCAATAGATCACGACTAATAGAAGATGCGTTAAAAAAATTTCCAACTTTCACCCACAGACCTAAAATAGAACACGCTGGATCCTTTCCCTAATTCAGAGACATGAAAAATCATTTTAACGCTTTATTGCAAATGTTCATAATAAATTTTAAAATATTTAATTAATGTGTAATTAATAGCATAAAATCTCTATTACATTGGAATTTAATCAATTTTATCAACAAAGGGGTGATTTTTTAAAACGGTTTGTAGAGTTTTTTGTCACTAAAGCAAACCAAGAAGGAAAAATCACTTAGAAAATAATACATTAAGTGACCATGAAATACTCTTAAATGTTAATTAAACAATTTTTTGTTGGAATTCTTACTTATATGTGAATTTTAGTAAGACATCTATTAATTAAATAAACTCCCTCCCCTCTCCCTCCCTTTTTTTTTTGCTATGAGTTTTATATCTCAATTCTTAAGCAAGTTAAAAATATAAAAAAAAATTAAAAAAGCAAGCCTTTTATAGGATAAGCTTTAAATTTTCCAAAAATCATTACGTGTTGATTTCCTAGTATACACATATTCTTTGTTAAAATATTTCCGCCTTCTACAATTGCTGTGGGGGATGTCGTTTCACCACCAATGTTCACGTTTTCTACTATCACTAATATCATTGAGTATCAAATATTATACTGAATACTATTCTGAATGAGCAAAACTTTCGATTTGAGGAATTCTAAAAATTTAACAAAGTATCTGGAGTTGTATAGGAATACTGATTATGGCAATCTTTTTTTTTAATCAGTAACTTGATTGACGCTCTTATGAACCAATTATACGGCGTCCTACGCTTGATTGATTGTCTTTTATTAACATCGCATAAGAAGCAACTCGAGGGTGAACTAGAAGGACGCATTAGAAACCACATGACTGTGAAATCGGTCAAATGACGAGCAGGCACTCTCTCTCTACAAATTTCCACGCCCTCCCAACGCGAGGATACGGAACCTCTATACATTTAATGTGCCTCGGGCCTTCTACACGATGAGCCTTTAAAGGCATCGGGACTCGCACACGACTCGGAGACAACGCCGACCATTAGCTCGCCACCTGATCACTTAGCTACTGAGGCCGCTGTTTTCTACAACAGAAATTGTGAATCACGGTTACTTAGCTATTAATTCCAAGATATTTCTACTGAATATTTTTAGATTTGCTGTTATTTGATAATTTACATTCGAGTGAATTTTTTGAGCCGTTTGCATTTCCGCTTAATTTTCATTCATAGCTTAACGAGTGCTACTTAATAAGAGTGCTATAATTAACTAAGTAAAGTAACAATATTCTACTTCAATTCAGTTACTGAAATTTTTATTTCATATCCATTTAAAAATCAGTCTCTAGAATATACTAAACAAAAATTTGTACGCAGCTCATTTTCAAATATCGTAAGTTATTAATAACAGCTTTAAGAAACACACAAGTTTATACATTTGGAAATATACTAATTCATCTACTTTTGTAAGAAAATAGAATTAACTAATTCTAGGTTAAGCAACCAAAAGAGATGGGATAACAGCCCTTTGTTGCTCTATATCCCATAAAAACCATACAATCAATCAAAAGTGTCTTTGGAACAGATTGATTAATGCATTGCAGTTTTTTTCGAAATGTTGATTATCCTTTAGCCTTTTGTGCTAATATATTGCTTTATTTAATATTTTTATTTCTCTAAACTTATTTTTTTCATCAACACTTAAAGGTGTTTTTTCGCTGTGTTCACAAAAGTTTATGCCAATTTATAAGATAAATCTTCACTGAATTGCCTTAATAACTGAATTATAGTCGATTATCTCCAATACAGAGAGAAGCCTTAATGCCAATTAAACGCAGTTAATGTAAACTCAGATTTTTTCCAGATCCAAAAAAAAATATTTTTTAATTAAGATGAAACACAGTCATATCAACGAAGTGAAATTATGAATGAAAAAAAAAACGGTCTCTCTAAATCGTATTGAGAGATTAAATTTGCTCGAAAAAAATTAAGAAATCGGATCTTTTAATAAATACTATTTTTTACTTTTGTCTTCTAATAAATATTGCATTAGTACAATGTATATCGGTATCCAAACATATGTTTAAAGAAAAACTCCTCTCCTTATTTTTCCCTTTCAAATCATGTTTTGGTAAAATTTAGCATGAACTCAAATTTTGGATAAAGGATGTGCATCTAAAATTTAAATCCTCTTAATTCACAATTTTAAATAACCAATTTCTATACAATATTGTTAGACAAAATATATCACCACATTTTTAAATATTTAAAAAAGTTTTAAATTTTTATTAAAAATAATTTTAACATGTTCAAAGTTAATAAACATTCTTTTTTAAGAAATGAGAATTTAATGAAATTAAAATTATCAAAGAAAACTAAACTATATATATTAAGTTCTTGCAAAGTGAAAATACATCTTTCCATAAAATGGAATAAAATTATATTCAATTATTTCAAGGGTGTTCACAACGATGTTACTCCATTTTTAACACGGAAAACATAGCAATCATCTCTCGATCATACTCTAATTATCTAATGCAGAGATTATGAATGTTGATTAATATCGCTCTGAGAAGAAATACGATGGTTATTGATGGCGGACCTCGTCATCTTGAACATCGGTCAAGTGATGAGGAAGACACCCACATTGGCACTTCCCTCTGTAAACTTCTGCATCATGCCAACGTGAGGACTTGGAACCTCGACGGAATTAACATGAGTCAGTCTCGCTACGCGGAGGATCTTTAGTGGCATCAGGGCTCGATCTCATGATTGGATGAAAACGACACTGGCCACAAGTTCAGGACCATGACCACTAGGCTACCGTGGCCACCCTAATGAAGAGAATGTTTCAATATTATTTAATGGATCGTGAAAAGGGTGAGATTAAGAACATTTATAAATAAAAATCCCGCTAAGTTAGATAATACAGTAAGACAGGAAACTTTCAAAGGTATTTATCAAATAAATGTTGTTTCATCAAGATATAATAATTTAGCACCTTTTGTGAAATGAACCTTTCATCAATATAATACAAAAATAAGCAAATTTTATTTAAAAAAAATAAAGAAAACGAATATCAGTTTTATCTATGATGTCGGTGATAGTGCGAAAGGGAACATTAGGAACAAAATGAAAGACCACATTGTAGAATTTTTCTAAATTCGCTCCTGCAAGTCTCGGCTTGCTGAATGAATAAATCTCTGCGAACAAACTGAAACTCTTAAGAATATTTATCTTGAGATATTTGGACCAGCGTTTGAAAACACATAGCTCATAATTTATTAAGTACCATCCAAGAATACATGTTAACAAGCTAAATCTATTTTGGATCAACATTAGTCTGTCATTGTTGTATTATATGCTTCTCTGGCTGCCTATTTCTACCAGACACAAAGGTTTGCTAACAGCAGCCAATACGTTTCCTCGTTTTGAAGTACGATCAGATGACGAGATCGATACATGAGTTGGTCTCCCGCATTCATGCGACACCAATATGTGGATTTTCAGCCCCCACATATTTAACGAGTATTAGCACTTCCTCACAAAGGGTTCTTAGAGGAATCAGAGCTCGAACTCGCGGTTCAACGTAAACACTTCTGGGCACGAGTTGATTATATAACCATTCGTCTATCGTGACCACATAGTCTGTCGATGAAATTTTTATTAATTTTGAATTGAGAGGAAATTGTCAAGCATATTTTCGTAAGTTTATTTCAATTAATTTCAATAAGGCCTAGTTTTACCTTTAAAAACTAATTATAATTACCGATTAGCTGATAAATCTAATAGAAAAAAATGCGAAGACCACACATAATCGACCAGTTTAGTTTGTGATCCCTTACAACCTACTCAAATAGAGATATGTCGAATTTAAAGAGGTATTCCCTTAACCTGATGTATCGCGTATCTACGATGGTCGTTTAAAAAGTCCTTAGATGGTGTTCATAACATAGAAAATTCTTTGGTTTTAGTAAGCATTATAACTCACAAGACAGCTCTGTCAGTCTTAGTTACTCGTATTCGTGTTCATGGCGCTTTCTTTTCAAAAACTTTTCGCTATAACTTTTCAGGAAGATGAGATCCTCCTCGCCATCATTGGAGCAGACTCACTGAAAAAAATCTATTGTTTTGATTTTTGCTTGATTTCCAGTGCATAACGATGAATCAATTTTGTCATCGATGGTGACAACTCGTCGAGGCAACTACCCTATTTTGATTAGTCAGCAAATGACTACCAAATCAAAACTAACATGCAAATCAATGTCAAATTTGTTTCGGCTCCATTTAACAGATAGACACCCAATGGTAACAACAATTTACCTTAATAAGGCCATCTGTCTTCAAATACATGTACCTTGTGAACCACCCTCTTATTTTGTCATGTATATGTCCAATAAATAGAATCTCCATTGTTTTCTTTTATATAATTGTCGTCACAAATGTTAATCAAGTTTTCATATATCTTTAATATTTTTAAATATTTTTACTTTTGCACAATTCATCGAAACTCAATTTGCAGACAAGCTAAATTTCATTATAATTTATAGTTAGCATCCAATCATTACAAAGTCGTCACACATGTATTTAGGCATCTCTGTCGAGCGTATTCCAAGTTCTATATTTACGTGGAAGCTGTCAAACTAATTATAACTGACATTCTGTTTGAGCTGCGATAAAGAAAGATACACGCCTCTGGTGCGCTGTCACTTGACTACTTTTATTCTTTAATCCGAAGGTTTGTCAACACGCTCTCTCTCTTTCCGGTAACATCTCTCTTTTTTCATAGTTCGTTATTTCTCCGGGTTCGAGACTGATGCCAGGACTCAAAAGAAACAAATTCCCTTTGAAAGGGGAAGGGGACGGAAAAGCAGGGAGGTTAGAAAATAGAACACACAGAGTTATGAAGTGACGTCAATCCAGAGTGAAAAAGGTGGAATGCCGACGAACTGCAGATTCTTCGACGTTTTCGAACTCCTCCAATTCTATTCTAAAAACTCTCTCGGCACATCTTAGACTGAAAATTTAAAAAAATATATTGGCAATATCATCATTTGGAAGAAAATTAAACTGTATTTTTTTTTTGTGAGTGTGTTCTAAAATAAATTCGAGGTGAAATGTTTCTATATTTTTTTTTCCCATTCTTTAAATACATTTCAAGCAATTTTAGAGAAAAGTTATTCTTAGATTTCATGCAAATATTATGTCTCAGTGATTTTAAATCTTCCATGGTTTTGTGAATATGTAACTTAGTTAATTTTTTAACAAAAGGATTTAGTGAATTACAAATAAATAATGTAGTTTTTAACTAATTTTGTTATTTGAAATTTAATAATATATCTGTGAATAAGTCAATGTGAGATTAATGTTGAAAGAGTCAAATCTGGCTATGTTGTGCCTAACGTGTACCTGCAATTTAGACATTTGGAAAAAATGGCAAAAGATGAAAATTGGCTTACAATAACCATTGAAAGTGGAAAAGATCGCTAGGGTATCCCGAGGACGCTTCACCCGTGTTTATCAAAGACGGTAAATCCTATAAGAAAGAAGTAGCCGTGGTACCCTAGTGGTTAAGGCATCAGCCTCGAGGCATGTTTCTTTCATTGAGTCGAGAGTTCCAGCCTTGATACCACTAAAGACTTGCAGGGTAGCCGGGGCTGATACATGTTGAATCTGTGTGTGAGTGAATGAAAGTAAAGGTTATTGGCGCAAGAGCCAGTTGTGGCTATACTGCACCAAACAAAATTTAACTGGGGTACAGACGTGAACAAATTGAAAACAAAAACAAAAAAAATGGTTCACAAGAAGAAGTGCCGAAAACAGAGAAGGATCGCTAGAGTAACCCGGGGGTGTGTCCCCCTTGTTTACCAAAGACAGTAACACCATGGGGAAAAATCACTATGGGACCTCGGGGTCATGATTCCCGTACTTATGCAAGAAAAGAAAGTCTCTGAGGTCCCATGATATAAGCCCCAGGGGCAAGGTGCCCAGCTATACCCCCCAGACGCTGGATACCCATTTTAGTCGCCTCTTACGACATGCATGAGCTACAGTGATTCCATACCCGGTCAATAAACGGGTCACGCTAAATCTGTCGGGGCTCAAATTCCTCCCGTTGGAATGATGTGGAAGTTAGAAGAGGGGTTGCCAGCTCAGGTGTCGTTCTCGTCACATGGCTGAGGTTCAAAATTACGAGGTCAATCACCAATAGCTCTCATGTTGCTTCTAGTATGACGTTAATAAAACCAAACCTAACCTATGAGAAAGAAAAGATCACTAGGTTACTTGAGAGTCACCTGTACTTAACAAAGTAGTGAGTGAATGAAAGTAAGTATGTGGCAAAATTTGGCTATTTGCGCCAAATCATGTGTAACTCTGAATTACACTTAAGAAAAAAAGAAAAATTGATTGGCAAGATGTAGGGTCGAAAATAGAGAAGTATCGCTAGGGTATCATGAGGACACTTCACTCGTATTTACCAAAGGCAGTAAACGTCATGGGAAAGAATATTAATATATATAGAAAGCCTCAGAATAATGATTCCCGCATCTACCTAAAAAAGGTTAGCCCTTGAAGGAGATTAATATATCCGAAATCAAAGTTGATGTTGCCATTTTATCAATGAAGCAGAGATTGGAATGTTATAAATTAATATTTATCATCACATTTATAAAAATCAGCATATGGTTTATAATATTCATACAAAATTATGCATAATAGAGAATTTTTAAATGTTTTAGTTTAGAAAACCTAAGATTCACGTACCTTTAAATATAATTTTAGAATTACATTCTATGCGTAAAGAAGTTTTCAGCAAGTTTCTTTGTATTATGGACTACTCGCAAAACATGACAGTTGTCATAATTCAGGCATGATTTGAAAATAAGATTACACCTAAGAAATACTTTTAGATTCAAATAATCTATCGATTTTCAAGTATTTTGCTACATAAAATATTTTGGGTCGAAATTAAACAGGAAAGTGTGTATGTGTGAGTATTGAAACGAAAGTAATGGATTGAGTGATGATAAGTTTCTATTCGATCGACAGTAATCACCAGTTATTATTCAAATGGAGTCAAGGATATCATATTCATCCTACAGAAACTCAATTAGTCTTTTTTAACCCACTTGGCAAACCATCACCAGATTGTTTCATTTCAAGCGACCGTTCAGAATTAGGTGAAGTCCATTTGGAAATATCCACTTGGCCTTTTGTTGAACAGTAAAAACATTAACGCAAGAGCATAGATGTATTCGCCATTCACACAATTTAATACCATGCAAAGTATTTTTATGGACAGATGTTTATATGAATATATTCAATTAATATTCTTTTGTATTTTATCCATGAGATATTTAGATTCAATTTGTGGTAGTATTAAAAGTGTTCGCACCTTTTCACCTCCAAGTAAATAAAAAAAAACACATTTTATGGATCCAGTGACAAAAATGGAGGACTCGAGATTATTATTTTGAAAATTCCAATTCAGTTGTTCTTGCCTTCGCATAACTTTTGTATACAGCCGCTAGTGAGGATAATTATACCTGAGTGAACAACGTTATAATTATCCTCACTAGTGGGTGTATTACATGCGAAAATTTTTATTTCATATGTTTATCAAATGAGGATTGTTCAATAAATCTTTATAAATTCTAAGACATGGTGCTCGCGGCATCGAAAATAATTCATTCTTAGTAAGCTTCATGACTCGTTATACAGTTGTCCAAGTCTCTGTTATTTGTATTCGTGATCGTGTTGCCTTTCGCACCTCAAAAGCTCTTCATCATAACTAATCCGGCCGTCCAGTGACCATCTTTACCTTTTTAGAGCAGATTCACCGGAAGCAATCCAACGTTTTGATTTTTGCTTGATTTCCGGTGCATGATGAAGAATCCAGGTCTCACCAACGGTCAATCCAATTTTGATTTGGCCACAAATAACTACCAAATCAAAACTTGAGCCAGTGTCAAATTTGTTTTGGGTACCATTTAATGAATAGCAGCATCCAATGGTAGCAAAAATTTACCTTAATGATGCCATCTGAGTTCAAACACAGGAACTTTTTGAACCACCCTCCTATTTTTTATGTATATATGCATTGTTTATTTCACTATATTTCTCAGTATTTTTCTTTTTTTTCTTTTCATTTTTATGTCTTAGTCAGCACCTCAACAAAGAAAAGAACTCGTGAGTCAAGAGAATATAAACTTATTTACATTATACTCATTTTAAGTAGAAACAAAGTTCTGTTCATCAAAATATTCAAATTGTCTTTTTTCATTACTCCTTTTACTTAATTGAAGTATCGTGAATGATATCGTGAAAAGTAAGAGAAGTTGCCTTATGATTTTCGGAAATATTAAATTGGGAAGTTAAAATATAATGTGAAAACCAAAATTATTTTAAAACTTAAAGAAGAAATAGTGCTAATAGCCACGTGTTTTTCATTTTTTTTATCAACTTCATTCACCCCCATCCTAATTTCAGTTTGAATAATAGTGGCAGTATTACCTTATGAATAAAATGAATGTCATTAGTTTCTAAATTTATTTTAAAAGAGTATTAATTATTAATTCACCAATAGCTTTAAAAAAATGTACGCGCATTATAATAGTACATAAATATTCGGTAGAATTGTAATAAATTCTTACAGATTTCTGAAAGTTAATAAGTTAATGAAGAAAAAAGCTTTACTCTCAAACAATACAACAGTATTAATAAACACGCAAATACTTTTTTTCAGAATATCTCAATAATGGTCATTATGTTGTTAACCAAACTCAGCAAGAATGAAAGCACACCCCTAAGTAGACTGACAGCCAAAGAAAACATGGACCTCCTACACGGCAAATTCATGGTTTAGTTATGTCTGATAAGAGTTTCTTCTCCCACTTCGCAGCATACAGTCATCCTGCTGGCGCCAACCTCTGAGTTGTTTAGCATACTAAAAGTGGGATTATACTTTAAAATATGAAAAAGTTGCGGCTTTCTAAAAGATTTACATCCAGAACATTTTTCAGTCAGTTGGAAGTAATCATAAAATAATTCAAACGCGTAAGAGGGCTTTTTAAAGAAAATTAATGCGACATTAGAGAAATATGGCGAAGGATATGGTAATATGGATTTCACAAAGGCCATATTTGAGGGGATTGACAATATTTTTCTTCTTTCTCATGCTTTGAGTGAAAACTTAATAATCAAGGTTCATTTAATATGAAGTATTCTTCATTATTTCACACCGCAATCACATTGCTTGTGGGCGTCGTCCTCACCCCTTAACCACGGTTCAAATGACGAGGTTTGTAGCCCCTCGCCTTCGTGTTGATTCTCATCAATCAATTGATCACAAACATCTCATTTAGAAGTAACATGAAACTATTAGCAATGGACCTTGTAATTTTGATCGGCATCTGAGTAAACACACTTCCCTAACTTCCCCATTTTGCCAAAGAGAGGACTTTGAGCCCCAACAAATTTAGTATATTGGTGCCGCTACAAGACGGGTCTTTAGAGGCATCAATACTCGAATCCACAATGGAACGGAAACAACATTGGGCATGAACTTTCAACTACGATCACTCGTGAGACTTCTGCAGCTTTAATTAACTATCAATCTACCAATCATAAAGTTTGCTACTTCTCTGAGAATAAACCGATCTGCGTACGTGAGAATTCGCTAGCGGCGGGAAATCGTAATTCGGTCGAAATGAAATGGAAAAATACAAAGCAGTGGATCTCCTTAAAATCATAAGGAGCCTGTTATTTCATCATGTTAACATATTTAATATTTATTCATTAAGGTGTTAAAATGCAGCTAAAAAATTAAATTTGCATCTGACTCCATCGATAACTAATTTGGACACAAAAAAGACCATATCGTTTAATTTATTGCCTTAAGTGTAAAATTAATATGCATATAAAATATAAGTTAAAAAATCTTAATTTAAAAAATACAAAATATTTGTTTTTGGACCATATTTTAGTAACGAGTTTTATGTCCGGTAGTGTGCAAGTTCGAGTTCTGATTTTAAGCAAATAAAAGGATGGATGGATTGCTTAATTAACGTCGCACTTACGGGGGGGATTTTGGCGATGGAGTTTGAGATTTTGGAACACAGTAAGGTAACGAGGACGACGCCTGAGCTGTTATTCCCTCTCCTAACTTCCACATTACGTCAACATGAGGACTTGGTATCTTTACTAAAACCCATGACTTGTATGAAACAACGCTAACCTCGTGTTCAATAACCGCATGGAAGTGTCATGAATGGCAGAGCGGTATAGGAGTGGTCAATGTCATGACCACTTGGCTACCACACCCATCTATGAACCGCTTCAAAAGACGTATGTCCTTATTAGTTGATTACAACTATGAGAGACGAGGTCCATCAAAATGGATCATCATGCAACGAAATTTAGAACGAAATTAATTAAATTTTCCACGTCTTTCCACTACTATTATATAAGGATTAGCTTTGCGAAGATCTGCTTAATTTAGCAAAAAAGAAAAACAGTAGCGGAAAAGTAATTGCACTGAAAATATTTTTCATTAATTCCATGAATGATGATGGTGTGGACTTTTGGTTTCCACCACAATATTTATCAAATTTCAAAAAATTATGAATTGTTAATAAGACAAAATATTTAGGAATTATAAAGTTTTCCAGATTTAATTTTTAACGACAATTATTTAAAGTCGTCGAGATTTTTCTTCATAATTCTGGTCTGACATTATAAGAAATAAAAAAAAATGAAGGAAAGAACATTCGAAATTCTTCACAGTTCACAGATGCCACTACCTCTGTAGACAATAATCGCTCATTTTGGCGAGCTTACTTTTGGCAAGGCACATGACACTTTCAACCTATACCCCACATTCATGTCCCACCAAGATCTGTTACTGCAAAAAAAAAAAAACGTATATTATTTCTATTACATAAGTCTCTCTACATCATTCTCCAAATTTTCCCACCAAACTATCGTGAGAACTTGGAGCCCCGACAGATTTAACATGCATCAGTTCTGCTACAGGACTAGCCATCAGGGCTCAAATCCATGATTCTTCGTAAACAACGCCAGTCATGAACTTGCGAGCCTGACTATTAGGCGATCATGGCCCTTAACAGCGTTGCAGTGGTTAAAAATGAATAGGACCACTTGTTAAGTAAAAAAATTTTAATTAATGTATTCGTCTATTTGGAAAGGTTGTTTTTGGTGGTAAGTAAATTAGAAATAACGACTCTCTAGGTTCGATCCACAAGAGACACACACAATGAGTGGTAGTTGAAGTTGCGTATATAAATTATGTGTATCTGCATAAATATAATGTGCATTTGCTTCTACAAAGTAATATTTTACATGTTTTTTCTCACACGTTCTCGAACATATCTACTTTCGTTTTGAGTTCACTTCGGAACAAATCTTATAAAAGAAAATTTATAAAAGAATAAAAAGAAAACCGCTCAAAATTCTTCTATGTCCACAGCCTCGGGTTAAATGAAACTATGAATAATTTTGACGTGTCTTAGAGAGGTATGTGACAGATGTCTCAATGGTTGACTGTTTATTAACGTCGCACTTGTAAGCAACACGAGAGATTTCACTCAAGTCAATTCACTTTTTATTACCTTTCTTTATCGCAACACTTGATAAACATAATTAAAAAATAATATATGAAGAATTATTTTCAAGTGTTTTTTGGCTGCTCTCCTGCACGTAGCTGAAGAGCTATGTGGCCTTGGTCTTAACGAGTCTCTGCCCGAGAATGATGCTAACGAAAACAAGCAAACCCTTTTGTATTGCATGCAGGATCAATCTAGATTTTAAGATAACCCTAATGTTACAAGAATAACAGATTAAAACTAACGAACGAAAAATAATACGACCGAAACCAATTTAGACGTGAAACGCTTGTCAAAACGTTTTCGGAAATGAATCGTTCAGAGCATTCGTTCTCGACACGAAACAATTATAATTACGCTACAATGGAGACAAAAAAAGATGCTTGTTCGTAAATGTTTCCGGTTGCCTGGTTTTTCAAAGGTCTTCTAAAACACGGCAAATGTATCTCGTAATTCGGAACCACGGTTAGATTACGAAATCAACACCCGAGTACACTTCAAACTACAACACCACGCCAAAATGAGGTCTTTGAGACATCGCCAGCATTGATGTGCATTACCCTCCCACTTGGCGGAAAACGTCTTGTTGAACCGCCGCCCAGATTCACAAACTGGCACTTTACAACTCTGCCAAGCGTAGCCGCTATAAATACATAATGGCGCCCAAATAGTTGGGCTGATTTGAATTAACGTAATTCGGAGTCTATTTGCGATGGACACTGTAATTAAAAGCCACGGTCAGATGACCCCCGAGCTAATATCGCAGTATCCTGAACTCTTCGTGAGGACTTTGAGGGCATGTTTAATTTCAGATGCAGTTCGCTCAATTATTCCACAAAATGAGCTTCAGTGGTATCAAGGCTTGAAAGTTGCCTTCGATGAAAATCGTAATTTTAAGCTCTGAACTACCAACTCGAGTATCAATCTCGTCTTCTGACCATGATTCAAAATGATGAGGCTTATTGGCTGTGATTAGCAGACTTTTTATTTAATTGATTGATTATATCGTCACACTTAGGAACAACGCGAGGCTATTGAAAACGGACTTCGTAATTTCGATTCTCGGTCAAGTGTTGAGAGCCACACCACCTGATCTGGGTCCTCCCACTCCAAATGTCCGCATCACGCGAACAAAAGAAGCCTCAACAGGGGGTGTGCAGTCAAAAATTCATCAGCCCCGCAACACAGGGGGTCTACTATGGCATCAGGCTTGAACCCATGACTCAAAGAAAACAACGCCGGTCGCCAGTTCGCTACAGCGACCACTAGATTACCGCGACCACGTGATCATTGTATGGGGGAGTTACATGTAATCGATACTTAAATCTGCTAAAATTACACGTAATCTGCCATACCTGTTTCACGTAAATCTATCCAGTATATAAGTAAATTGATTTGTCAATCGTAGTCTATTAAATATAATTAATTTTAACGAAAACAAATCCTAAGAATAATCATATATATAATAAAAAGCTTTTTACATGATTTTTATCTTGAATAGTTCTTTCGATACTGATAATATTCTTGAAGATGTAGAGTCTAATAAATATTCTGATGTAAATTGCAAAATGCGTTGATGCTTAAGAAAATTCGACACTCAATTCTATTAAAGATTTGGCCGCGGCAGCCAAACGATCATGGTCGCGAGCTTGCGGCAGTCGTGGGTTCAAGTTTTGATACAACCAAAGTTGCGCCATGCAGTGGGGCTGATGCACATTAAATCTATCGAGACTCGAAGTTGTGTGGAACTTTGGAAATGGAGTACTAGCTCAGGTGCTACCTTCGTGACTAAGGCTCAAAATAACGAGGTCCATCGCCAGTAGCCCTAGAATTGCTTCTGCGTGCGATCTTAATTAGCAATCAAAGACTCCATTAAGGATAGACATTTAAGACATTTGAACTTAATCGAATAGTACTTATATTTTTAGAATAATTATCCTTATTAGTATAATATTTAGTACATTATATGGAAGCCTGGATAGTTACAGAAACGAAATAAGTTGTCATCCTTATTTCCCGAATTAAAACTATAGGTAATTTAAGAAACCCATCATTATTAACTCAACGATCATTCAGTTCTAACTGAACGTTGATTAAAAAGATATGAATGAAATCAAAATTAATAATAATGGTACGGACGAAATTTATAGCAACTTTGAAAGCTGCAAAGGACAACAGCAAAATTCATGCTAAATAAATATTCTTAATCATTATACGTTCAATGCAAACTAACAAAAAAGGGTTTCTTTATTTGTCAGATTTTGCGACAGTTCATTTACTCTGTAAGAGTTTTTTTTAATTGAAAAGAAAACCTTTATAATTTTCGAAATGAATATTTTTTTTTCACTTTCATTCGATACAGACATCGCAGGAATTCATTTTATTGTTATTTAATTGTTTTAGAATCAAAGTTTTTCAACAATACATAAATGTTTCTTTTTTCATGAATGTGCCTTTGGAAACTCCTCGAAATCAGTGACAAACAAGAGAGAATTTTTTTTATCTACTTTTATAATTGGGAAAACCTTTTGAGCACGTAACATATCTGATAACGTATAAGTTCTGTTTCGTGCTCAAAAGGTTTCACAAAGTAACACATGAGATTTGTTTAAATTTTTACCTTTTCTAAAGCTTTTTTAGATTATAAAAATGTAATGTATAAAAATGCTTAGACTGTAAAGATGATTACTTTTCAAATGATCTTTGTCAAGCAAACAAAACAAAGATAAATATAAACTGTGTAGCAATAAGTACAAAAGGATTTTTTTTTATCGGAAAAAAAATCCATTCTTTCTCGCAGCGCAATTTCAGCAAAGAGTAGTTTTTCTCTTCGAGAGAGAACTATTTCGGAATCGAATCCACAAAGTGTCGGAATCGATGTGTGGGGTCAAGAGTTGAAGAATGTCTGGCACAATCGATGGATCGCGTGAGCATTCCTGAGGGCTGACCACACGCATTCTCACATCGATTGACCTCAACATCAACGAGAAAGAAATCATAACAAAACAAAAAAGCAAACATGTTTCGATTTGTTATTATGTACTTCTAAGCATACGTCAATGATTAAAATGTTATCACCACACATAAGCTATTATTGTATATGTACAAAAACATCATGTGTTCCATTAAATTTTATTCCTTTTTTGCGTATAAAAAGAACGCAACGTTTCAAGTTCAATAACATGCACTCTTAGTATTTATTGTTTGGAAAAGTGTAATTATTATGAATATATTTTATATTAATTAATCAGTTACATTTTTCGCTTGAGCTTTTGACGTCTTAAGATTACATTCTTGTTTCTGCAAATATGTTGAGAGAGGAAACAGAAATATTAAAAAGAAACATCTCCCTACTTAAAAAAAAGTAAATATTAGTAAAAAAATTGAGTCAAGCTTTTATTTATAAAAGGACTATAATGTATAAAAACATTTTAAGTGTTCAATAATATATCGTTTATAAAGTCCAAAGGTTCTTAACTATAATTCCTATGAAATTATTGATAAGTTGAGTACCATAGCTGCATACTTATATATGAGATCAAAAAAAGTATCAACGCCTCAAGATTATATAAATTACGTATTATTATACATTTTAAAAAAATATTTATTTACACCTATTAATCCATTTTTATATAGCTAAAAGCTTTGATACAAAAAAAAATTGCTTATATTAACTCTTTTTTGTGTCCAGAAAATTAAGGCTAATAATCAATTTCGTGAGCCATACGTGTCTTCAAAATTTCAACTGAATTGGACGTTAAATGCAAGGCCTCCCGCCTACCTCGTCACTGCTTGAGCTTACCTTAGTCTTGTATTGTCATTGGAGTTAAACATATATACAAAATTTCAGTTCGATAGGAAGGTAGGAAATTGATTAAAATAAGAGTACAAATTTTGAACTGGAAAGACATACATGCATACATATGAACATGGCAAGTTAAATAACAGCTTGTAAAAAGAAATATTTCAGTGTTTAATTTATACTTCTTACATTTTATTAGATTAATAAACTTATCGCAAAAAATTGAAACAGTTCTATATTTAATGATTTAAATGTACAATTTTAATTTAAAAGGAGATATAAAAGAAATATTATATCTTCTGACAACAGTAATTAATACTTTTAGGTGTCAGATCTTGTCTTTTTTAAAACTGGCTTCATTCAATGAAATTTCACTGAAACTTGAGATTTTCATTTTTTACATAACTGTGTACCTTCTTTTGAAAATTTAACGATTTTATTTGGGGTGCCATATTTTTTTACAAACGTTCAATTTCCTATTCTTCTCATTACCGTTCTTTTAAGCATTGCTATCTTACCAAGTCATTTTATGATCCATTATATAAGTAGACTTTACATATAATATCAAATTTTTCTACATGGAGATCTTTTCTGGCACCAACACATTTCGTTTAATGATATTCCTTTTACAAGTTATAATTTATTTCTCGAAACATTATCATAAGTTATCAGTAAATTTCGAGAGCGACTTAAAGTAGACACATAAGGGGTAAGATTGGGTGTCATTTTACTCAGTGGGACAAATCCATAGTTGAACAACCGTGTCATGAAACATTTATTAAACTCTACATTAGATACGGAGATAAAGTGAGAATGTTGCATTTATTCATTGTATTGGATTAAAAATTTCAAAAAGAATTATTGTTGCTGCTACTTGGCAATTTTCGAAAAACTTCTAATCATCTAGTGATATCTCATATGTGAATAAAAATTCACTCAATAAAATTTAACATTCGAAAAACATTCAACGGTCTTTTTTCCAGCTTTTTTTTCAGTCGTTGAAAGGTATCCTAAATCGCAATACAACAGAAAATTTGACCACCAGATTGAGAATCGCTTCTTATACCTGCTGAGAGCGCAGTTCCGATGCGCTGTAGCTCCCGCTATTCATTCATTAGACACCAAATTTTAATCATTTGCATGTTCGGTCCCAATGTTTTTGCATACGAAACTTCATTACAATCGGGCAATTTTTTTTTCGGGTGCTTTTTTTTTTTTTTTTTTTTTTTTTTTTTTTGTTATAGAGTGTATTTTCAGGGGTTTTTTTCCTTCATATCAATTGAGTAAGGTTTTCTTACTATTGGAAATAACATAATATACCAATCGACTTCAAGTTGAAAATGTACGAACTTTACATGAAAGTTGTTGGAAAAATTATTCATTAATAAAAATTGGTTTTTTCTCTTAAATACATGATTATAAATACCTGCTATAAAGGAATAGTAGTCTTTTGTTTCTCATTATCTTTACTAATAAAATTACCTGCTCTAAGGACTAGATAATTGTTTCTGAATATCTCTTAACATTAAAATAATACTTTATATATCCTTCACAAAAGCATTTAAACCTCATTTTTCGCTACTTTTTTTTAAGAAATTGTTTAGTTTTTATCAAGTATTATTGTATTGTAAAATACAATAATACATTATTTTTAAAAAATTTGAATTAAATTAACAAAAAAAAAGTTTTTTGTAGTTCGACAATGACGGCATTTGACTATCGCGTGTTTTTGGAGAGGTTTCGAGACAGGAAGTGAGAGGCGAACAGATACCTTGGGAGTCGCAACTCGTGAGAGCGAACCGTCTCTGTAGTGGTGGCTCTTTAATTGTTCGGATGTAAACGTTGTTCTCTTTAGTTCTATTCATTTCTCCGAACGAGATTTCTCTCTGTTCCGAGAGTGATCGACATTCCGATGTCGCAGCTCGTCGACACGAGATGTCACCTAACCCCCCTCGCACAAAACTGTTTTCGTCAGTTGCTATGGACACTGGTCAACAACTGCCTCCGATTTCAAAATCCTTTCAACTCGTATTGGAAAGGGTGTATAAGGTAGGCCAATTTAATATCCATTACACTCTGCCCACATTAAGGAAAGTTTCTCTCTCCACCGCTGAATGTTAAGTGAGGAGATTTGTTCTATTTCGTTATCTCTCTTTGGAAGTGCGGAGAAAATTGCTACCGTGCCCTAATACTTTAACGAATGATAAATGAAGTAATCGCGAAAGATTTTAATTTTAAAATTGGAGCTAAAATTCCGTTTTAATTCATGAATGATATGTATATATATATATATATATATATATATATATATATACTTTTATAAACAAAAAACATTTTGAACATAATAATTTTTTAATACTTTCTGTGTCCAATAAATATTAAATGATTTTTACAGTTTCAGGTACATTTGAAATGCCTTTTATGACTGCTCATTTCAATCGATGGTAAATCAATTAAAGTTCGATATGCATGCAAAGATGCTCATATCATTACAAAGAGATATTTTCCTGCAGAAAAAAAGCACATTCATGAATTATCAAAGGAATTTCCATTCTCTTGAAAAACACCTGTTAGTTTTAGTAATAGAAAAACTTATTAATTTTTTCCCAAGTCTGTTTTTTACATTCTTCCGGAGAGGGGGAATAAGATACAAACAATGTATATTAGGTATTAATTTTCCTATCAAAGGAAGGTTAATTTTATATTGTCATGCATTAGTCAACAGACTTTCCGTAAAATGGAATGATGTTCATATCATACGTGGCATTGGGAAGAAATAAAATGTTATAAGTTTTCAATTTTTTTTTAAATTAAAGAAGTAGGTTGATTTTTACTGTAGAAATCAGAAATACCTTTCAAAGGTGTAGGAATAGAGTAATAATTCATATAACACTTAAATTATAATGGATTACTCTATTCGGAGTTTTTAAATTTTATTCTACGTTTAAAATGTTTGTAATGTTGCAAACTGGAAGGCCTCATCATAATATTTATGCTACTAACATTTAAATAATTATTTTGATAGACTTTATAAAGTTGGAGGCAATAAACTTCAGTTTATATAGAGATATACACAATTAAATAAGGGCACCATTTTTAAAAAAAAGTTGAACCACCACGTGCACTATTAGGTCATGTAATATAATATGTCGGGTAGCCTCGGTAGCTTAGTGGTCATGGTCGTGGACTCGCGGCTGGCGGTTTTCGACGAGTCGGGGGTTCGAGCCTTGATGCCACTGAAGACCCGTCGTGTAGCTAATGCATGTTAAATCTGTGAAGACACAATGTCTTTCCGTTGGCGTGGTGTAGAAGTTAGGAGTGGGGATTCCGGTTAAGTGTCATCCTCGTCACTTGACCGAGGTTCAAAATTACGAGGTCCGTCACCAATAGCTCTCGTGTTACTTCTTGTGTGCCGTTAATAAAACCAACCATGAAATGTCAGATTATTAAAAGGAAAAAATATTTTTTAGCATTTTATAACTGAAAGCAATTTAAGCATTTTATTACTCAAAATATGTGCCATTCGTTTTAACCAAAAGCGATCAACACATTTCCTATAAATCCATTCCTTTTTCAAAAACTGTGGGATATTTAAGGATCTAAGTCTGTATAAAGAACGTTTAGATCTATTACAAAAAGGTCTTATATCATACGGAATGATTAAAACACTTTAAAAAAATTGTTGGGGAAAATTCAAGTGAATGTGGCAGATTTCTTAGGCTAATTCGTTATGCTTAATGCAGGTTTTCTACGTACAGTGGCACAAACAATTGAGGATACACCTTACTTTTACTTAATAAATCCAACTTTCAATCAAAATAACACCTTAACCAGAAGTGCAAACGAATTTTTATTCTTAGACATAACAAAAGGTTTAATTAACAGTAAAAATAAAGAAAAATCAACGACAAAATTCTAAAATAAAACTTTTTAGAGGCACTTCAAATAAACATAAGCAGATTTTTACCTCAAAAAATTGAGGATACACAAATGAAATTTTTGTTTAACTACCACTTGATTTCTTTTTGCTTGCTACTAATCATCTAAGTTTGGGAAATTTTATCCTAAACTTTTTCAACTGTTATTTCTGTCTTTTGAAGTTGGTTATGAGAATATAAAGCTGTAATTTTAAATGGAAAATGGCTCCTCGGAAAGAGACTAGTATTGATGTAAGAAAATTTATATTAAGGTTATTTAAGAAGGGAAAATCTTATCGTGAAATAGCTGAAATAGTCGGTAGAAGTCACTCATGTGTCCAGAAAATCATTGGGAAATTTAAACGCGATGGATTAATTCAAAATAAGAGTGGAAGAGGAAGGAAAAATATTCTGAGTGATGTAGCTAAAAGGAAAATTTTAAAAGATATCAAGATTAATCCTAAACTGAGTGCAGTCAAACTAGCTGCAGAAACTTCTCGAATAATCTACAGAAGTGTAAGTGCTGAAACTGTGAGAAAGGTGATTAGACATGCTGGATATAGCAGTCGAGTAGCTAGAAAGAAACCTTTCATAAGCTTACAAAATCAGAAAAAGCGTTTGGAGTTTGCAAAAACTCATCAGTTGAAGACAGGAAACTTTTGGAAGAAAGTTATATTTAGTGATGAAAGTAAATTCAACATTTTTGGAAGCGATGGTCGTCACACCGTTTGGAGAAAGTCGAACACCGCTTTGCATCCAAAAAATTTACGTCCTACAGTTAAACATGGTGGTGGCTCCGTCATGGTTTGGGGTTGTATGGCTGCAAATGGGGTAGGAAATTTAGTTTTTATAGATGGTATAATGGATCATAAGCTTTATATAGACATACTCCTCAACAATCTTAAAGAAAGTGCACAAAAATTGGGTTTAGATGGAAATTTTATATTTCAGCACGACAACGACCCCAAACACACGGCACCTAATGTCAAAATGTGGTGTCTTTTTCATTGTAAACAGCAATTGCACACACCGCCACAGTCCCCTGACATCAATGTCATAGAAAATTTGTGGGCTACACTAGAAACATCGGTCCAAAAACACCAGATTAGAAACAAAGCCCATTTAAAGTAAGTGTTACAAGAAGAATGGGATAAAATATCTCCAGATACCACTAAAAAATTGGTCGAATCGGTACCAAGACGTTTGGAGGACATTATAAAAGCCAAAGGACATGCAACAAAATACTGATACTGTCTATGCATATAATATATCGAAAAAATTTCATTGGTGTATCCTTAATTTTTTGAGGTAAAAATCTGCCTATGTTTACTTCAAATATTTGTGAAACTTTTAATTTTAGATATTTTTTTTTGTTGATTTTCGTTATTTTTACTGTAAATTAACCCTTTTATTACGTGTAAAAGTAAAAATACGTCTTCTATTCTAGTTAATGTGTTATTTTCATTAAAAGTTGGATTTATCAAGTGAAAGTAAGGTGTATCCTCAATTTTTTGAGCCACTGTATTTTCTCCAAAGCAATATGACTGCAGTAATTGCTCTTCAAGGCCTTTAAAATGAATAGCGGAAAATAATCCTTGTGCACTCCACGATACACTCACCATAATCTTTTGGTCATCTACAGATGGTTTCGGTATAAGTCCTGCGTGTTCACTTTCTTTTGTCACGAGCGATCCATTTTTTTTGTCACAAGTCACAATTCTTTACAGAGAGGTTGTTTGCTAAGTAGAACGAAATGCAATTTTCAAATCTTCACTATATTTTCTGATCGCTTAGCTCATGTGGAATCCATCTAATGGGCTTTTTGAACTTTCCCATGTTCAAGAGATGGTTACTGATGGTAAAACTATAACTTTTAAGCATACTTCTAACCATTTCAGAAAGTAGTTCACAAATGATAATAAATCGACGTTTCAAATTACACTACTTAATAATTTTTATAATTCTTATTTTAAGTTTCGTAAGTATCACTAAGTAGATAAACTTATTACGCGTAAAAATTGTAAGAAAACGGATGCTTTTAATCTTTGCAATTTTTGGAACAATTAAATCTTCTATAAGAACTCAAAAAGTTTATAAATTTATCAAATTAAGATATTAATATATTAATTAACTTGATTAACATAGTTAAGTAGCTTTTAAGAAGAATTTTCTCTTTATGGAATCCAATTTTCATGCAGAAGTATAAAAAGTCTAAATAGCTCGTATTCATTCGAATCTGATAACACTCCAAAAAAAATTCGAAAAAAACCCATTAGAAATAGATTACCTGTTAACTCCAATTAACCTGCAAAATGCTTAACATTTTTTTCTATTTGAAATCTTTAAAAGGCTTTTACTTTAAATACTTACTTATTACATTTTTACGCAATTGAAATATCTTATCGATAAATGCTCAAAAATAAAATAGTTTGTTTCTCATATTATTATTATTATTATTATTACTATTATTTTATTTTTTAAATTTTATTTATTTATTTATATGCATTTAGGAACGACGTACAATAAATTGACTGATTATTAAAGTTATTAAGTAGCACACACAAACTCTGAATACTTCCCAATGTGAACACTTTGTAACTACACTTTTGATTATTTATTGAACTATTAGAGGTAACCGAATAAAGGTTTGCATAAAACGGTTTTAATGGTTCCAGGAATACATGTATGAGGCTTGACCGAAAATGAACACTTCAATCACCATAATTCCTTATTTATTAAAAGATTTTTCAAAACTCTTGCTGTATTTGTATGCAACATGTGTCATCTGTTTATCTTCTTTTTTCGCAGGTGTCACTGGCGTGCTAAGACTGTAAAAGATGGCTACCCACATGAAGGTAAGTTTGAAGCAACGGCACGTGATCGAGCTTCTGACACCTGACTTTGAGACTTTCATCTCTTCCTAAACATGAACGAACACCTTAAATGACAGCCCTTCCATTCTGAATTTTGACGAGGTGAAAGCTGCCGTTAAACATGGTTTCATAATTGTGGATTTAATATTTTCCGTTTCATAACACAATATTACTTTTTTTTTCCGATAAGAGAAAATAATTTTTTATCCATTGATGTAAACATCTTTGGATAGTATGGAATAGAAAAAAAATTTAACGTTTTGTATTTGAATTATTCATTTAACATAAGATGGGGACATTTTTTAAATCCTAATGATTGAAATTTTTGATTGAAGCTTGCGTATCATGAACATTTTGGCTAATTTTTTGATGAAGAATCAGTTTTGCGAAAATGCGATATTGGAAATGAGAAATTATTTTAGAAGCTAATTTTGTAATCTCATAATTTGTTCCTTTTCATCTGTGAACAGTGATATTAATATGATGATGACAATGAAAGTTGCAATAGTAATTTTTAAAGTTTGTACATTCAAATTGAATTGGATAAATATTAAAAAAACATATAACGCATACGACATGAAAATAGACTGATAAAAAAAAAAAACTTATAAAGTGATTATCAGAGTAATATATTTTCTGACGAATTCGTTGCTAATGAAATATCTTCTTAGAATTAAAAATAATTCTTCAGTTAAGTTTTGACTAATTCATATGCCGATGACCGACAGAGTACGTATCTCATCCGCATATTAGTTATCTTCGTGTGTTTATTCTTTCAAAATTTTCCGATAGCTCTCAACTTTTGATTTATTATACTATGTACCAATACATCGAAAGAGAGTGGTTAAATCATTACAGAACTGAATAATAATAGTAAACTCGAATTAGAACCCAGATTAAAAAGAACGTGAAAGTTGAGTTTTATGACGCAAGTGTAAAACCTAGCATGCAGCATCAAACATAAGTTTCTAACTGTGTTATATACTTTAGAAGAAATGTAAAGGATAAAAAAATAAAAAAATATAAAGATTGATTGACAAGAAGAAGCATCAAAAATAGATACGGATAACTAGGGAGTATCCTGAGGAAGCATCACTTATGCTTATCAAAGATTGACTGATTATTTGTTTGCTTATAAATAGCCCATTAAAAAGCAATACGAAGGCCATTAACTACGGACCACGTAATTTTGAACCTCGGTCAAGTAACGAGGACGACATCTGAGCCGACATCCCTTGTGAAATTTCTACACCCCGCCGTGGAAGAATGCCTCATCAGATATAAAGTGCATCAACCCTGCTACATGATGGTTGAATGACTGAGGGAGTGATAATTGAGTTTTATAGCGCAAGAGCTAAATCTGGCTACAGTGCGCTAAACTTTTGTAGCTGCGATCTTGACAGAAAAAATGAAGGAAAAGAATAAAATTGTTTGACAAGAATCAGGATCGAAAATAGAGATGGATTACTTTGGCGCATCATCCGTATTTATCAAAGACAGTAAATTCCATGAGATATTGGGGGGATCATTAGGTTATCTCGGGGTCATGTTTCCGTTACTTACTTAAAGAAATTAAGCACCAGAGAAGACTCCTATCGGCTCTTTAGTGGCATCATGACTCGAACCCACGACTCGACGGAAACAACCTCGATTGCGTGTTTGACCACTTGGCTTCTGTGGCCTATATAAATTAAAGACAATAAGACTCATGGGAAAGAAAAAAATCACTTGGGTGCCTCGAGGCCAAGATTTTCGAGCCTACCGAAAAAAATGCAGATAAAAGGTATGAAAGTTTTAAAGATACACGAAAAATTATATTTATATCGTTTTATAAAATTACATTTGGAAAAACACAGGTAAGTGAGTGCAGAATTTCTAAGTATACGTATATTGTTTAATATAGAGGAGATGATTATAAAAAGAAACATACGTACCGTAATTATTCCAAATATAACGCCATCTTTTGAAATATTGACTCGAGCTAAATTCGAGGTCTTGGTAATTGGAATGTGACAACTCTTCTTATTAATTTATAATAAATAAAAAGTAATAATAACCTGTGTTATTAGTTATTTTAAAAACAAACGCTTAACTCAAAATAATATTTCCTTCAAATTATTTTATGTAAAATGAATGGATCGCATTAAACTCATCATATTTTTCTAACCATCGTTATAAGCAATTTTTGCGTCATATTAAATTAGGATTAATACGATACAAATTTTAGTTTAAATAAGAAAACTTAACATACGCTAGTTTTAAAAATATAGCATATTACATCATATACTTATATTTTCAATTCATTTTGAAAAAAAAATGAATAGTGTTTATTATTGTAGACTAGTAAAAAATCATTTGTCTTTTTCTGAGAAAAACTTATTTTCATTGAAAAAAGAAACTTTAACTTCTATAAAAAATTAAAAGAGCATCGGAGTTCAATGAAAATGAATGTTCGAGTTTAAAATATGAATGCGATATTAAGAAAACTGTTTGCGTAAGATAAAGAATCATTAAAGCATTTAACACAGTTCTTTTTCTTTGAATGTCTCATAACTTTCATGTGATTGTAACATTTTTCGCATAACGAAAGAGACTATAAAACGGAATTTTTTTCCAAAAAAAAGTTAATTTTATAAATCCATTCCTGTTTTCAAAACTATTTGTAAAAGTATATATTTTTTTTCAAATTTCAAATTCAGCTTTTGTAATACTATTGAAGCACAAGTGAAAAAATTCTTAAAATTGATGACCTCAAACTAAAGCAGTAAATTTATTTCCGGTACCCAGTAAACTAACATTTCATTTTTATTATTTAGATGCACTCATTTCCTGCATAAATGATATATAATATACAAGAAAACGCCTGTAGCAGTTAAGTCGTATCGGGCATAAGTACCCGAGTAGTCAGGATCAATAGTTAGTGGCCAGCGGTCGTTCGGTCGAGCCGATGTTTGAGTCCTGATTCTTCTAAAGCCCACGGTCGAGGTGTGGGTTCGAATCCTGATTCCACTAAATATCCATTGTGTAGCAGAGCTGATGTACGTTAAATTTTGGGAGACTCAAAGTCTTCCCGTCGGCGGGGTGGAAAATCTTAGAGAGTGGTGCTCCAGCTCATGTATTGTTTTCTTCACTTGAAAGTTGTGCTCGTAGCAGGCGATGTTTCAGACGAGTCATGATTCCACTGAAAACTCATCCTCCCATTGGCGTGGTGTGGAAGTTAGGAGAGGGGGTGGGAGCTCAGGTATCACACTCATCATTTGATCGAGGTTCAAAATTTCGAGGTCCGTCGCCAACAGCCCTCGTGTTACTTCTAGAGCGACATTAATAAAACCAAGCCAAACCCAATCCACTGAAAACTGGAAAGGCAAATTGTGATCAATGTTTAAAGGCTCAAACTCCTCATGCTGGCGTAGATTTGGAGAATGGGATGTCGACTCAGTCGACAACGTCAGCTAATAGTAGTTCAAAATGAAAAGGCGTGTTGATGTGTTTGGTGGACATTTTTTTAGAGAAGAAATAGTTACAGCCAGAAAACGTTCAATAAATAGATGAATATAGAAAGCCGTTTCAAATCTGAGTATCCGATTTCAATTGCTGAAATAAGCGAAATTAATTTCCTCTTTCAGAATTCACTAAAATCGAAATTTTCATTACCATACGCTAGACACGAAGCTATTAGTTACTTTTTAAAACAGGAAACTGCAGTCCTATTTTTTAAATCAACCCTGTCACGAACCTTAGTGAAATGTATGCAAAATGTGAAGTCTGAAAATATATATAACGGGAAATCTTCTACTATACCGGAGTTTAAATAAATGACGTTTTTCGGGAACCCTTTAAAAGCTGATGGAGAGAGAACTGATTTCCCGAGCTCTTCTATTCAGTGCAGCAAAGAAGCGGCTGTCACAACAAATTCAGTGCTCGGAGACGAACAATACCCTCCAGCTCTCAGAATTCATTCCCTTCGGCTGTCATTGAAGCCCTCGTCCGACGATATTAATTTCGATCCCCAATGCTCAAGGAGAGGGGATAGAGGCTTTGACGTCACCATCCTGCCCACACACGGCAGTAGGGATTAAGGAAAGAGATTCGACCTCCGCAGAACCAATTGTTTTCGAACACTTACACTCAGTTTCCAAACACTAATTCGGGCAAATGATTTGGGCATGAGAGAAATGGAATCGGAAAATAATGTCAAAATTTATTTAAGTGGTCATTTAGCGAATACAATCCGAAAAGATTAACGCTTAAGGAACTTAAAGCAATCCTGGTTGACATGATATTTTTTGTAACTTAAAATGTCCTTTTTGTTGAAATAGATATTTAATTTTCAAAGAGCTTATATGAAATTATTTTGCTAAAGCAAAATATTATGTAAAATTTATAGCTTGAAATTATCCATGACAGATTATATAATTACTAGTTGTTTTGTATTGTTTCTAAGACATAATTATAACTTAAATGGTTTACTGGTAAATAAATATAAATATTAAAGGGAATATTTTATTGCTTGTAAACTTTACACATAAAAGAAATACTATGACCGTCGAAGCGACAAGGACGACATCTGAACTGTCCCCCTCACCTCAGTCTTTAAACATCTTCACCATCCCAACATCGGGTCATTGAGTACTTACAGATTTAACATGTATCACCTCCACTACACGATAAGTCTTTAATGACATAAGAACTGTAACCCACGATTTGGCAGAAAAAATGCGATCATGAGGTAGCGACCTAAGACCACTAAGTTTCCAGTGTCTTTAATCGACGTAAGTAGTATATATACAATAATAAAAAAGAAACGAAGTGCCCCAACTTATTTTATTTTTTATTTTGTCATAAGGAGTATTTGACTGCATTGAGGCTATTTTTATACGAATAATGTAAGCTGTTTTCCAGATGAGAAATTCTATGCACATATTCAAATTCTAAATAAAAATGTTTTCAAGGTACATGTTTTTCAAAGAATAAGGAAATCACAAAATCTAGTAGAAATAGAACTCAATTCGTTTCAAGGTCTTTATTGTTCTTTTTGTTTATTCACATAAGACCAGTTAAATTACTCTTATATATGATGAAATCTGAGGTTTGGATTTAAGGATTGACTGACTGAAAGTTTAGATTTATATGGTGCAATTGCTAAATCTAGCTAAGCTGCACCAAACATGTGCGTATGTGATTTAGACGCTAGAAGAAATGGAGTAAGGGAACAATTTATTTACGAGAAAGAGTGTTGAAAACAGGGAAGGGAGGATAGGATACCCTGGGGGATCATCAACTTTGTTTACTAAAGATTATAAACCCCATGGGAAGGAAAAATCCTAGCAAATTTTTCCAAGGAGTGATGGTGATAGTTTATTAACGTCGTAATGAGAAACAACACGAAGTCTATTAGCGACTGACCTTATAATTTTGAATATAATGTCAAATAACGAGGACGGCACCATAGTTGGCACCTCCCTCACCAAACTTCCAAGTCGACGGAAGGACTTGGGACCTCGACTAGATTTTGCGTGCATCAGACTCGAAACACGGCGATTCTTTATCGGCATCAAGGCTCAAATCCACGACTCGACGAAAACATTGGCCGCGACCATGAACACTAGGATACCATGGCCAGCGATCCAAATAAACTTTGCTCGATTGAATTTAACAGCCAGTACTATTATATCGTCGGACGTAATATCTTCTGCGCTTAAATATGGTTCCACCTTTTAGGTAAACGAATTCGTTTCATCATAAGGAGATAATGTAACAGCCTACTAAACAGTTGCTCCTCGCTATTTAAAATGAAAAAGCAGACAGTCAAATGACGCGGAACATTAACAAAGCCGAATCCCTTCTCGTATATTGGATCAATAACGTAGCCCCACTAAGAAAATTGAATTGAAATATATCTTACTATTTTTTTTTATAATTCGATTTAAACTAGAATAGCATTCATTTTTTACATCATATTAAAGACTTCACTTCCAACTGATGTAATTTATCCAATATTATCCGAGGATATAAGTGTATAGATAATCATTCTCGCAAAGGAAAATAAAAATAAGCCCTTACCAAATGTCATTGAAAGGAAATTCAATCTGTCTCTCTTCTCTGATTTAAAGATACTGTAAGTCAGATATCATGACAGTCAAAGGTATTTTACTCGTGTTCCTATACTCTTGGATGTTATGTATGTACTTGTATATGTTAACCGTTTCCCCTAATTTTTTAACATCGGATATTTGAGGAAAGCTAAAACTGTACATCAAACATTGGTTTGAAACTTTGTACGTAAAAAAAAACTTCGTAACATTTTTTGAAACTTTGTAAAATTGTACTTGAAACTTTGGTTCACTACTAGCCATGATTTCGATTCCCTTTTCACGTTTTCTATTCGCAGACCCACGAACACAGAAAGGGAATTTAACACCTCACCTTTCCGCTAATGTACTTCGCGGCATCATCACTTTCCGCTAAACGGAGGTGATTTTTTTTCTCTCTCTCACTCCCCAGCCGCCCGTTCGATGCGGAAAGACATCTGTTTTGTGAAAGCGAAAAAAGAGGGGGAAAAAAGGCAACTTTACATTAAAATTTCGAAACTACTTATTTCTCTCTCGTCATTATTATCTTTTTTCCCTTCTTCCTTCTGCTCTTGGCAGACCTTTCTTAATCTAGAAAGGGGGACAGAAACTGCGATTTAATCTTCGGCACTGTGAAGAGTTTAAGAACATTTTTTTAAACCTCTTAGCTCGAAGCCGCGACGCTTTATATTTAATTCTGGAACAAGAGAGGTAAGGAGGGGATGGAGGGGGAACGATAAGAAAATCAACTTCTCTCTCTCTCTCTCTCTCTCTTGGAAGAAACAAAGAAGAATTCTTAACAAGCGAAGGTGTTTGGCACGCGGCCACGCGCTCAGAATCGATTTGGGGGGGGGGGGGGGG